>SZWC01003883.1:127949-140249 GCA_023375785.1 Penium margaritaceum | reverse complement strand
TTGCGCCCTAGTTGCACCTTATTTGCGCCCTTATTGCACCCTACTTGCGCCCTATTGGCATCCTACTTGCACCCTAATTGTGCCTTAGTTCGGCACTAGCTATGCCCTTGTTGTGCCCTAGTTGCACCCTAGTTGCGTCCTACTTGTGCCCTACTTGCGTGCTAGTTGCGCCTTAGTTGCGCCTTAGTTGCGCCCAACTTGTACACTAGTTGCACCCTAGTTGTGCCCTAGATGCGCCCTACTTGTGCCCTAGTTGCGCTCTAGTTGCGCCCTGGTTGAGCCCTGGTTGCGCTCTAGTTGTACCCTATTTGCGCCCTACGTGCGCCCTGGTTGCGCCCCGGTCGCCCCCTAGTTGCGCCCTAGTTGCGCCCAAGTTGCACCCTAGTCTCGCCCTAGTCGCGCCCTAGTTGCGCTCTAGCTACGCCCTAGTTGCACCCTAGTTGCGCCCTAGTTGCGCCCTAGTTGCGCCGTAGTTGTGCCCTAGTTACGTCCTAGTTGTGCCCTAGTTGCGCCCTAGTTGCGCCCTAGTTGCAAACTAGTTGCGCCCTACTTGCACCCTAGTTGCACCCTTCTTGCGCCCTACTGGCGCCTACTTGCGCCCTAGTTGCGCCTCAGCTGGGCACTAACCAAGCCCTAGTTGTCCCCTAGTTGTGCCCTAGTTGCGCCCTTCTTGCGCCCTAGTTGCACCCTAGTTGCGCCCTAGTCGCGCCCTAGTTGCACCCTAGTTGCACCCTAGTTGCGCCCTAGTTGAGCCCTAGTTGCACCCTAGTTGCGCCCTAGTTGCGCCCTAGTTGCGCCCTGGTTGCACCCTGGTTGCGCACTAGTTGCGCCCTAGTTGCGCCCTAGTTGCGTCCTAGTTGCGCCCTAGTTGTGCCCTAGTTGCGACCTAGTTGCGTCCTAGCTGTGCCTTAGTTGTGCCCTAGTTGCGCCCTAGTTGCACCCTAGTTGCACCCTAGTTGTGCCATAGTTGGGTCCTAGTTGCACCCTAGTTGCGCCCTAGTTGCACCCTAGTTGCGCCCTAGTTGCACCCTAGTTGCGCCCTAGTTGCACCCTAGTTCCGCCCTAGTTGCGCCCTAGTTGCGCCCTAGTTGCGCCCTAGTTGCGCGCTAGTTACACCCTACTTGCGCCCTACTTGCGTCCTACTTGCACCCTTGTTGCGCCTCAGTTGGGCACTAGCTACGCCCTAGTTGTACCCTAGTTGCCCCCTAGTTGCGTCCCCCTTGTGCCCTACTTGCGCCCTATTTGTGCCTTAGTTGCGCCATAGTTGCGCCCTAGTTGCGCCTTAGTTACGCCCTAGTTGCACCCCAGTTGTGCCCTAGTTACGCCCTAGTTGTGCCCTAGTTGCGCCCTAGATGCGCCCTAGTTGCGCCCTAGTTGCGCCCTAGTTGCGCCCTAGTCGCGCCCCAGTTACGCCCTAGTTGCGCCATAGTTGTGCCCTAGTTGCGCCCAAGTTGTACCATATTTACGCCCTTATTGCACCCTACATGCGCCCTGCTGGCACCCTACTTGCGCCCTACTTGCGTCACGGAAACCAAGCCGGGTCACAAAAACCAAAGCCGGGTCACTGAAACCAAAGCCGGGTCACATAAACCAAAGCCGGGTCACAGAAACGAAAGCCGGGTCACAGAAACCAGAACCGGGTCACAGAAACCAGAGCCGGGTCACAGAAACTAAAGTCGGGTCACATAAACCAAAGCCGGGTCACAGTAACCAAAGCCAAGTCACACAAACCAAAGCTGGGTCACAGAAACCAAAGCCGGGTCACATAAACCAAAGCCGGGTCACATAAACCAAAGTTGGGTCACATAAACCAAAGCCGGGTCACAGAAAGAAAAGCCGGGTCATAGAAACCAAAGCCAGGTCACAAAAACCAAAGCCGGGTCACATAAACCAAAGTTGGGTCACATAAACCAAAGCCGGGTCACAGAAAGAAAAGCCGGGTCATAGAAACCAAAGCCAGGTCACAAAAACCAAAGCCGGGTAACAGAAACCGAAGTCGCATCACATAAACCAAAGCCGGGTCACAATAATCAAAGCCTGGTGACAGAAACCAAAGTCAGGGCACAAAAACCAGAACCAGGTCGCAAAAACCAAAGCCATGTCACAGAAACGGACGCCAAGTCAGAGAAACCAAAGCCGAGTCACATAATCCACAGCCGGGTCACAACAACCCAAAGCCAGGTCACAGAAACCAAAGCCGGGTCACAGAAACCAAAGAGGGAGTCAGGCAGCGGGCAGAGGCACTAGTCCGCTGATGTCAGGAGAGTGACGGCTTGTTCCCCAGTTGGCTCGGAAATGGGAGCAGGAAGACTGGTGGTGTCCAATATCCTAACGGCGGCAATTTGGCTGCAGCTGCTGACGAAGCGAGAAGGTGATGCGAGAAGGCGGCTCGAGATGATGGATGCGGGCAGGCCGAGGATGACAGCGAGCAAGGAGCAGATGAAGCTGATGAGGCAGGATGCGAGAGGAGAGGATGCTTGCAATGACAGAGGTGATGAGGGGCAGTAGATGGCAGACGGCAAGAAACTTCTTGGTAGTTGACGGCAGGCGGCGGCTCGAGAGTTGCGTGCGGCTGATGTGAGCGACAAGTCACCGGTTGTTAGCCACGGGCGCGAAAATGGGCGCAAGGCTTTCTCAGGATGATGATGCGTCTCTTCAGCATGCGAACTCGTCAGGCAGTGCTGCTGATGTCAGCTGCGGGCAAAGCGGCGAGGCGCGAGACGATGGTAGCGGCGGCGGATGATTCCAGGTGGAAGCAATGGAGAGAGGATGACGGCAGCGCGATGATGCTGTCACAGGGCACCAGGTGATGTTGCTTGAGGCTCTGATACCATGTCAGAAGAATGTAGACACGAGGACAGTAGCAGCAGAAGCAGCCAGAAGCGTTAGGACATGCAAGAGTACGTCAGCAGAGTGACGTAACCGATAGCAGTGCAAGGAGTTAATCGCGGAAGCAGATGGGGGCTGAGACGCGAGGTAGTCGAGGTAGACAGGTGTGGTGTGATAGAGTGCTGGCGAGGTGAGTGATGGTTGGCAGAGTAAGAGAGCTGAGCGAAGGAGCGAGAGTGACGAAGCAAAGCGTTGAGAGGCGCTGGCGAAGACAGGAAATGCGACGAGCGAGCAGAGCGAAGACACGGCGGCGAAGCCGCGGAACCAAAGGGGAACAGGATGAGCAGAACTGTCTTGGTTAACTCGAGGGAATGAACGTCCTCGGTATAAAAGACAGAACAGGACAAGCAGGCAGAGCAATGTCTTCTTTTCTGTTAGCCGGACACGGTGTGACAAGTGTCACTTTATTAGGGATGCCTTGATAGTGGGTTTCGAACGGTCGACTGACCAGAGGACTGTTGGCCAAGTTGGTCAGGTCCAGGACCTCATCCGTTATTGAGACGTCTTATCGGTGTGCTATTTTCTGACAGGGTGCAATAAGGGCGCAACTAATGTGCAACTAGGGCGTAACTAGGGCACAACCAGGGCGCAACTAGGGCGCGACTAGGACGCAACTAGGGCGCAACTAGGGTGCACCTAGGGCGCAACTAGGGCACAATTAGGGCACAAGTAGGGCGTAACTAGGGCGCAACTAGGGCGCATCTAGGACGCAACTAGGCCGCAACTAGGGCGCAACTAGGGTGCACCTAGGGCGCAACTAGGGCACAATTAGGGCACAAGTAGGGCGTAACTAGGGCGCAACTAGGGCGCATCTAGGACGCAACTAGGCCGCAACTAGGGCGCAACTAGGGCGCAATTAGGGCGCAACTAGGGTGCAACTAAGGTGCAACTAGGGTGCAACTGGGGCGCAAGTTGAGCGCAATTAGGGCACAATTAGGGTGCACCTACGGCGCAAGTGGGAGACAACTAGGGCGCAACTAGGGCACAACTAGTGCGTAACGAGGGCGCAACGAGGGCACAACAAGGGCGTAACAAGGGTACAACTAGGACGCAACTAGGGCGCAAGTAGGACTCAACTAGGGCGCAACTAGGGCGCAACTAGGGTGCAACTAGGGCGCAACTACGGCGCAACTAGGGTGCAACTAAGGCACAACTAAGGCGCAACAAAAGGCGCAACTTGGGCGCAATTAGGGCACAAGTAGGACGCAACTAGGGCGCAACTAGGGTACAACTAGGGCACAGCTAGTGCCCATCTGAGGCGCAACTAGGGCGCAAGTAGGGTGCCAATAGGGTGTAAGTAGGATGCAATAAGGGCGCAAGAAGGGCGCAACTAGGGCGCAACTAGGACGCATCTAGGGCGCGGCTAGGGCGCAACTAGGGCGCGACTTGGGCGCAAGTAGGGCGCAGGTAGGGCGCAACTAGGGTACAACTAAGGCGCAAATAGGGCGCAACTGGGCCGCAACTATGGTGCAACTAGGGCGCAACTAGGGCGCAACTAGGGCGCAACTAGGGCGCAACTAGGGCGCAACTAGGGCGCAACTAAGGCACAACTAGGACGCACCTAGTGCGCAACTAGGGCATAACGAGGGCGCAACGAGGGTGCAACTAGGGCGCAACTAGGGCAGAACTAGGGTGCAACTAGGGTGCAACTAGGGCGCAACAAGGGCGCGACTAGGGTGCAACTAGTGTGCAAGTTGGGCGCAACTAGGGCGCAACCAAGGCGCAACTAGGACGCAAGTTGGACGCAACTAGGGTGCAAGTAGGGGACAACTAGGGCGTAGCTAGTGCCCAACTCAGGCGCAACTAGGGTGCAAGTAGGCACCAGAAGGGGGCAAGTAGGGCGCAACAAGAGCGCAACTAGGGCGCAACTAGGACGCAACTAGGGTGTAACTAGTGCGTAACAAGGGTGCAAGTAGGGTACAAGTAGGGCGCAACTAGGGCGCAACTAGGATGACCAGGCGCAACGAGGGCGCAATTAGGGGACAACTAAGGCACAACTAGGGCGCAACTAGGACGCAACTAGGCCACAACTAGTGCGCAACTAGGGCGCAACTAGGGTGTAACTATGGTGCAACTATTGTGCAACTAGGGCGCAACTAGGGCGCGACTAGGGCGCGACTTGGGCGCAACTAGGGCGCAACTAGAACGCAACTAGGGTGCAACTAGGGCGCAACTAGGGTGCAACTATGGCACAACTAGGGCACGACTTGGGCGCAACTAGGGCGCAACTAGGGCGCAACTAGGGCGCAACTAGGGTGCAATCAGGGCGCAACTGGGGGTAACTAGGGCGCAACTAGGGCGCAACTAGGACGCAACTAGGGCACAACAAGGGCGCAACTAGGGCGGAACTAGGGCGCAACTAGGGCGCAACTAGGGCGCAACTAGGTTGCAACTAGGGTACAACTAGGGCGTAGCTAGTCTCCAACTGAGGCGCAACAGGACGCAAGTAGGGTGAAAGTAGGGCGCAAGTAGGTTGCAACTTGTGCGCAACCAGGGCACAGCTAGGACGCAAATAGGGCGCAACTAGGGCGCAACTAGGGTGCAACTAGGGCGCACGTAGGGTGCAAGTGAGACGCAACTAGGGTGTAACTAGGGCACAACTAGGGCGTAGCTAGTGCCCAAGTAAAGCGCAACTAGGGCGCAAGTAGGGCGCCAATAGGGTATAAGTAGGGTGCAATAAGGGCGGAAGAAGGGCGCAACTATGGCGTAACTAGGGTGCAACTAAGACGCAACTAGGGTGCAAGTAGGGCGCAACTAGGGCGCAAGTAGGACGCAAGTAGGGTGCAACTAGGGCACAACTAAGGCGCAACAAGGGCGCAACTAAGGCGTAACTAGGCGCAACTAGGGCGCAACTAGGGCGCAACTAGGGCGCAACTAGGGAGCAACTAGGGCGTAACTAGGGCGCAACTAGGGCACAACTAGGGCGATACTAGAGCGCAACTAGGGTGCAACTAGGGCGCAACTATGGCGCAATTAGACCGCAACTGGGGGCAACTAGGGCGCAACTAGGGCGCAACTAGGGTGAAACTAGGGCGCAACTAGGGTGCAATGAGGGCGCAACGAGGGCACAACTAGGGTGCAACTAGGGAGCAACTAGGGTGCAACTAGGGCGCAACTAGGGCGCAACTAGGGCGCAACTAGGGTACAACTAGTGTGCAAGTTGGGCGCAACTAGGGTGCAACTAGGGTGCAAGTACGGTGCACCTAGGGCGCAAGTAGGACGCCCGGGCGCAACTAGGGTGCAACTAGGGCGCAACTAGGGCGCAACTAGGGCGCAACTAGGGTACAACTAGTGTGCAAGTTGGGCGCAACTAGGGTGCAACTAGGGTGCAAGTACGGTGCACCTAGGGCGCAACTAGGACGCCCGGGCGCAACTAGGGTGCAACTAGGGGGCAACTAGGGCGCAACTAGGGCGTAACTAGGACGCAACTAGGGCACGACTAGGGTGCAACTAGGGCGCAACTAGGGCGCAACTAGGGCGCAACTAGGGCGCAATTAGGGCGCAACTGGGGGTAACTAGGGCGCAACTAGGGCGCAACTGGGGCGCAACTAGGGTGCAACTAGTGCGCAACTAGGGCACAACTAGGGCGCGACTAGGGCGCGACTAGGACGCAACTTGGCCGCAACAAGGGCGCAACTAGGGAGCAAGTAGGACGCAATTAGGGCGCAACCGGGGGCTACTAGGGCGCAAATAGGGCACAACGAGGGCGCAAGTAGGGCGCAACTAGGGCGCAACTAAGGCGCAACTAGGGCGCAAATAGGGCACGAGTAGGACGCAACTAGGGCGTAACTAGGGTACAACTAGGGCATAGCTAGTGCCCAACTGAGGCGCAACTAGGGCGCAAGTACGGTGCAAGTAGGGCCCAAGTAGGTTGCAACTTGTGCTTAACCAGGGCGCAACTAGGGCGCAACTAGGGCGCAACTAGGGCGCAACTAGGGCGCAAGTAAGGTGCAAGTACGGCGCAACTAGGGTACAACTAGGGCGCAAGTAGGGCGCAAGTAAGACGCAACTAGGGTACAACTAGGGCACATTTAGGGCGTAGCTAGTGCCCAACTGAGGTGCAACTAAGGCGCAATTAGGGCGCCAGTAGGGTGTGAGTAGGGTGCAATAAGGGCGCAAGAAGGGTGTAACTAGGGCGCAACTAGGGCGCAACTACGACCCAACTAGGGTGCAAGTAGGGCACAACTAGGGCGCAAGTAGGGCGTAAGTAGGTCACAACTAGGGCACAACTAAGGCGCAACAAGGGCGCAACTAGGGCGCAACTAGGGTGCAAGTAGGGCGTCAGTAGGGCGCAAGTAGGGCGCCAATAGGGCACAAGTAGGGCGCACGTAGGGCGCACGTAGGGCGCCAGTAGGGTGTAAGTATGGTGCAATAAGGGCGCAAGAAGGGCGCAACTACAGGGCAACTATGACGCACCTAAGACGCAAGTAGGGTGCAAGTAGGGCGCAACTAGGGCGCAAGTAGGGCGCAAATCAACACCTTGTCGCAAATCAAAGCCTTGCTATAGTTCAAATAATTTTCACATAACAACACCTTGTTGCATATCAATTGCTTGTCCCAAGTAATGACCTTGTCCCAAACCATGAGCTTGTTGCAAATCAAGACCTTGTCGCAACTCAACATCTCATTGCGAGTCAACACCATGTGGCTAATCAACGCCTTGTCACAGATGAACACCCTGTCACGAATCAACACCCTGTTGCAAATCAAAGAACCAGTCGCAAATCAACATCCTGTCGCAAATCAACATCCTGTCGCAAATCAACAACCTGTCGCAAATCAACAGCCTGTCGCAAATCAACACCCGGTCACAAATCAACACTCTTTCGCAAATAAATACCCTGTTATAAATCAACACCCTGTCGCAAATCAACACCCAGTCGCAAATCAACACCTTGTCGCAAATCAACACCCGGTCACAAATCAACACTCTTTCGCAAATAAATACCCTGTTATAAATCAACACCCTGTCGCAAATCAACACCCAGTCGCAAATCAACACCTTATCGCAAATCAACACACCGTTCCAAATCAACATCCTGTCGCAAATCAACATATTATTGCAAACCAACCTATGTTTTGTTCCGACTCGGACTTGATCTATCCGACTCCAAGTTGGCCAAGTCGACCTTTCGACTAGAGTAGATAGCGGGCGACTTCGTCTGCACGCAACTGTGCCACATGGAAATAACTTGTCTTCCAAAACCCCTAAAAACATGCATCCTTGCATGTACAACGCTTGGACATGTTTTGTGTCAGCGACCAGGTTTTGTACTAACATNGCAAATAAATACCCTGTTATAAATCAACACCCTGTCGCAAATCAACACCCAGTCGCAAATCAACACCTTATCGCAAATCAACACACTGTTCCAAATCAACATCCTGTCGCAAATCAACACATTATTGCAAACCAACCTATGTTTTGTTCCGACTCGGACTTGATCTATCCGACTCCAAGTTGGCCAAGTCGACCTTTCGACTAGAGTAGATAGCGGGCGACTTTGTCTGCACGCAACTGTGCCACATGGAAATAACTTGTCTTCCAAAACCCCTGAAAACATGCATCCTTGCATGTACAACGCTTGGACATGTTTTGTGTCAGCGACCAGGTTTTGTACTAACATTAAAGGAAAGCAAGCTAGTTCCCCGAGGCCCGCCCTGGCTTCCACACTTTTCCGTGTAGCGACTTCACCGACTTGGAGTAGGTAGTCTCCGACTCTACTCTCCGACTGCCGGACTTCCCGACTTAGCGGGCAAGTAGGAGTAAAACATAGAAATCAACACCTTGTCGCAAATCAACACCTTGTCTCAAATCAATACCTTGTCGCAAACACCCATGTCCCAAAGCAACACCTCGTTGCAAATCAACACCTTAACGCAAATTAACACCATATCGCAAGTCAACACCTTGTTACAAATCAACACCCTGTCGCAGATCAACACCCTGTCGCAAGTCAACACCCTGTCGCAAATCAACACCCGGTCGCAAATCAACACCCTGTCACAAATCAACACCCTGTCGCAGATCAACACCCTGTCGCAAGTCAACACCCTGTCGCAAATCAACACCCGGTCGCAAATCAACACCTTGTCGCAAATCAACACCCTGTCGCAAATGAACACCCTATTACAAATGAACACCCTGTCGCAAATCAGCATCCTGTCGCAAATCAACACCCTCTTGCAAATCAACACCCTGTCGCGAATCAACACCCTATCGCAAATCAACACCTTGCCGCAAATCAATACCCTGCCGCAAACCAATACCCTATGCAATTCAACACCCTGGAGCAAATCAACACCTTGTCACAAATCAACACCTTGTCGCAAATTGACACCTTGTCGCAAATCAACACCTTGTCGCAAATCAATACATTGTTGCAAATCAATACCATGTCACAAATTAACACCCTGTCACAAATCAACACCCTGTCAGAAATCAACACCTTGTTACGAATCAACACCTTGTTGCAAATCAACACCTTGTCGCAAATCAACACCCTGTCACAAATCAACACCCTGTCAGAAATCAACACCTTGTTACGAATCAACACCTTGTTGCAAATCAACACCTTGTCGCAAATCAACACCCTGTCAACAAATCAACACCTTGTCGCAAATCAACACCCTGTCGCAAATCAACAGCCTCTCGCAAATCAACACCCTGTCGCAAATCAATACCTTGTTGCAAATCAACACCCTGTCGCAAATCCACACCCTGTTGCAAATCAACACCCTGTCGCAAATCAACATCCTGTCACAAATCAACACCCTGTCGCAAATCAATACCTTTCGCAAATCAACACCTTGTTGCAGATCAACACCCTGTCGCAAATTGACACCCTTCGCAATTCAACACCCTGTCGCAAATCAACACTCTGTTGCAAATCATCACCCTGTCACGAATCAATACCCCGTCGCAAATCCAGACACTATCGCAAATCAACACCGTACCGCAACTGAACACCATGTCCCAAATCAACATCCAGTCGCAAATCAACACCCTGTCGCAAATCAATACCCTGTCACAAATGAACATCCTATCGCAAATCAACATCCTGTCGCAAATCAGCACCATGTCGCAAATAAACACCATGTCGCAAATCAACACCCTGTCGCAAATCAACACCCTGTTGCAAATCAACACCCTGTCGCAAATCAACACCCTGTCACAAATCAACACCCTATCGCAAATCAACATCCTGTCGCAAATCAGCACCATGTCGCAAATAAACACCATGTCGCAAATCAACACCCTGTCGCAAATCAACACCCTGTTGCAAATCAACACCCTGTCGCAAATCAACACCCTGTCGCAAATCAAGACCTTGTCGCAAATCAACACCCTGTCACAAATATACACTCTGTCACAAATCAACACCCTGTTTCAAATCAACACCGTGTCGCAAATCAATGCTTTGTTGCAAATAAACACCCTATTACAATTCAACACCGTGTCGCACATCAGCACCCTGTCGCAAATCAACACCCTCTTGCAAATCAACACCTTGTCGTAAATCAACACCCTGTCACAAATCAACACCTTGTTGCAAATCAACGCTATGCCATAAATCAATACCCTTTGCAATTCAACACCCTGGCGCAGATCGACACCCTGTCGCAAATGAACACTTTGTCGCAAATCAACACATTGTCGCAAATAAACACCTTGTCGTAAATCAATACCATGTCGCAAATTAACACCCTGTTGCAAATCAGCACTCTGTCACAAATCAAGTGCGTGTAAGTGTGTGTAAGTATGTGTAAGTGTGTGTAAGTGTGTATAGGTGTGTGTAAGTGTGTGTAAGTATGTGTAAGTGCGTATCAGTACGTGCTAGTATGTGTAAGTTGGTGTAAGTATGGGTAAGTGCGTGTAAGTGCGTGTAAGTGCGTGTAAGTTCGTGCAAGTACGTGTAAGTGGATGTAAGTGCGTGTAGGTGTATGTAAGTTCGTGTAAGTGCGTGTAAGTGCGTGTAAGTACGTGTAAGTGCGTGTAAATGCGTGTAAGTGCGTGTAAGTGTGTGTAAGTGCCTGTCAGTGCGTGTAAGTACATGTAAGTGCATGTACGTTCGTGTAATTATGTGTGTGTGTAAATGCGTGTAAGTGCGTGTAAGTGCGTGTAAATACGTATAAGTGCATGTAAGTGCATGTAAGTGCATGTAGTTGTGTGGAAGTGTGTGTAAGTACGTGCAAGTGCGTGTAAGTGCGTGTAAGTTTGTGTAAATGCGTGAAAGTGCGTTTAAGTGCGTGTAAGTGCGTGTAAGTGCATGTCAGTGCGTTTAAGTGCGTGTAAGTACGTGTAATTGCGTGTAAGTACGTGTAAGTAAGTGTAAGTAAGTGTAAGTGTGTGTAAGTACGTGTAAGTGCCTGTACGTGCGTGTATGTGCGTGTAAGTACGTGTAAGTTTGTGTAAGTACGTGTAAGTTTGTGTAAGTGCATGTAAGTGCGTGTAAGTCTGTGTAAGTGCGTGTATATGCATGCAAGTGCGTGTAAGTGCGTGTAAGTGCGTATAAGTGCGTGTAAGTACGTGAAAGTACGTATAAGTGCAACTAAGTACGTGTATGTGCATACAAGTGTGTGTAAATACGTGTAAGCACGTGTAAGTGCGTGTAATTGTGTGAAAGTGTGTGTAAGTACGTGTAAGTACGTGTAAGTGTGTGTAAGTGCGTGTAAGTGCGTGTAAGTGCGTGTAAGTACGTATAAGTGCAAGTAAGTGCATGTAAGTACGTGTAAGTGCATGTAAGTACGTGTAAGTGCATGTAAACACGTGTAAGTGCGTGTAAGTACGTGGAAGTAGGTGTAAGTGTACGTAAGTGGGTGTAAGTGCGTGTAAGTACGTGTAAGTGCGTGTAAGTGCGTGTAAGCGCGTGTAAGTACGTGTAAGTGTGTGTAAGTGTATGTAAGTACGTGTAAGTGTATAGAAGTGCGTGTAAGTACGTATAAGTACGTGTAAGTACGTGTAAGTATATGTAAGTACGTGAAAGTTTGTGTAAGAATGTATTGGTGTGTATAAGTGCGTGTTAGTGTGTGTAAGAGCGTGTAAGTGCATGTAAGTGTGTGTAAGTATGGTTTAAGTGCGTGTAAGTGCATGTAAGTGCGTGTAAGTGTGTGTAAGTGTGTGTAAGCATGTGTAAGTGCATGTAAGTGAGTGTAAGTACGTGTTAGTGCGTGTTAGTGCGTGTAAATACATGCAAGTGTGTGTAAGTGTGTGCAAGTGCGTGTAAGTGTGTGTAAGTGTTTCTAAGTTTGTGTCAGTATGTGCAAGTGTGTGTAAGTGCGTGTAAGTGCGTGTAAGTTCGTGTTAGTGCGTGTAAGTGCGTGTAAGTGCATGCAAGTGTGTGTAAGTGCGTATAAGTGCGTGTAAGTACGTGTAAGTGCGTACAAGTGCGTGTAAGTGCGTGTAAGTGC
>SZWC01003883.1:109703-126167 GCA_023375785.1 Penium margaritaceum | reverse complement strand
AATGGTGGGAATGGATAGGCCATGGATGAGAGAAGGGGAGTGCCGAGTTTGAGCCCATTCTGAGCACTGCGTGTCCTCGTCGATTGTCGATCGTCGACCACTTGCCCCAAGAGATAGAGATCGATCGTCAACCTTGATCGTCGATCACTTAGTAAGGTGGTCAGCATAGGTGTAAGTGCGTGCATGTGCGTGTAGGTGCATGTAAGTGCATGTAAGTGCGTGTAAGTGCGTGTAAGTGCGTGTAAGTTCGTGTAAGTGCGTGTAAGTGTGTGTAAGTGCGTGTAAGTGTGTGTAAGTGCGTGTAAGTGCGTGTAAGTACGGGTAAGTATGTGTAAGTGCGTGTAAGTGCATGCAAGTACGTGTAAGTGCGTATCAGTGGGTGTAAGTGCGTGTAAGTTTGTGTAAGTACGTGCAAGTGTGTGTTAGTGCGTGTAAGTGCGTCTAAGTATGTGTAAGTGCATATCAGTGCGTGAAAGTATGTGTAAGTGCGTGTAAGTGTGTGTATGTGCGTGTTATTGCGTGTCAGTGCATGTAGGTGTGTGTAGGTTTGTGTTAGTTTGTGTAAGTGCGTGTAAGTGTGTGTAAGTGCGTGCAAGTGCGTGCAAGTGCGTGTAAGTGCGTGTAAGTATATGTAAGTGCGTGTAAGTTCGTGTAAGTACGTGTAAGTCCGTGTAAGTGCATGTAAGTGCGTGATAATATGTCTAAGTGCGTGTAAGTGCGTGTGAGTACATGTAAGTGCGTGTAAGTGGGTGTAAATGCGTGTAAGTTCGTATAAGTGTGTGTAAGTGCGTGTAAGTATGTGTAAGTACGTCTAAGTGCGTGTAATTGCGTGTAAGTGCGTGTAAGTACGTGTAAGTGTGTATAGGTTAGTGTTAGTTTGTGTAAGTATGTGTAAGTGTGTAAGTGCGTGTAAGTGTGTGTAAGTGCGTGTTAGTGCGTGTAAGTGCATGTAAGTTTGTGCAAGTGCGTGTAAGTACGTGTAAGTGCCTGTAAGTGTTTGTAAGTTCGTGTCAGTGCGTGTAAGTGTGTGTAAGTGCGTGTAAGTATGTGCAAGTACGTGTAAATGCATGTAAGTGCGTGTCAGTGTGTGTAAGTATGTGTAAGTACGTGTAAGTGCGTATGAGTGGGTGTAAGTGTGTGTATGTGCGTGTAAGTACGTGTAAGTGCGTGTAAGTGCGTGTAAGTGCGTGTAGGTGCGTGTAAGTGTGTGGAAGTACGTGTCAGTGTGTGTAAGTGGGTGTAAGTGTATGTACGTTTGTGTAAGTATGTGTAAGTGTGTGTAAATGCGTGTAAGTACGTGTAAGTACGTGTAAGTACGTGTAAGTGTGTGTAGGTGCGTGTAAGTGTGTGTAAGTGCGTGTAAGTATGTGTAAGTGTGTGTAAATGCGTGTAAGTACGTGTAAGTACGTGTAAGTACGTGTAAGTGTGTGTAGGTGCGTGTAAGTGTGTGTAAGTGCGTGTAAGTGCGTACAAGTACGTGTAAGTGCATGTAAGTTCGTGTAAATGCGTGCAAGTACGTTTAAGTGTATGTAAGTACGTGTAAGTGTGTGTCAGCACGTTTAAGTGTGTGTAAGTGCGTGTAATTATATTTGAGTGTGTGTAAGTACATGCAAGTAAGTGTAAGTGCGTGTAAGTATGTGTAAGTGTGTGTAATTATGTATTTGTATGTGAAAGTGTGTGTAAGTGTGTGTAAGAGCGTGTAAGTGCGTGTAAGTGTGTGTGTAAGTGCAGTTTAAGTTCGTGTAAGTACGTGTAAGTGTGTGTAAGTGTGTGTAAGAGCGTGTAAGTGCGTGTAAGTGTGTGTGTAAGTGCAGTTTAAGTTCGTGTAAGTACGTGTAAGTGCGTGTATGTGTGTGTAAGTACGAGGAAGTGGTTGTAAGTGCGTGTAAGTGTGTGTAAGCATGTGTAAGAGCGTGTAAGTGTGTGTAAGTGCGTGTTAGTGCGTGTAAGTGCATGCAAGTATGTGTAAGTGCGTACAAGTGTGTGTAAGTGCGTGTAAGTGCGTGTAAGTGTGTGTAAGCATGTGTAAGAGCGTGTAAGTGTGTGTAAGTGCGTGTTAGTGCGTGTAAGTGCATGCAAGTATGTGTAAGTGCGTACAAGTGTGTGTAAGTGCGTGTAAGTATTTGTAAGTTTGTGTCAATGCATGTAAGTGTGTGTAAGTGCGGATAAGTTCGTGGTAGTGCGTGTAAGTGCGTGTAAGTGCATGTAAGTACATCTAAGTGCGTGTAAATGCGTCTTAGTACGTGTAAGTCCGTGTAAGTACGTGTAAGTGCGTGTAAGTACTTATAAGTGCGTGTACGTGTGTGAAAGTATATGTAAGTACGTGTAAGTGCGTGTAAGTGCATGTAATTGCATGCAAGGACGTGTAAATGTGTGTAGATTCGTGTTAGTTTCTATAAGTGCATGTAAGTGTGTGTAAGTGCATGTAAGTGTGTGTAGGTTCGTGTAAGTGTGTGTAAGAATGTGCGACTCATGTAAGTGCGTGTTAGTACGTGTAAGTGCATGTAAGTTCGTGCAAGTGTGTGTAAGGGCGTGTAAGTGTATGTAAGTGCGTGTAAGTGCGTGCAAGTGCGTGTCAGTGCGTGTCATTGCGTGTTAATGCATGTAAGTTTGTGTAAGTACGTGTAAGTACGTGTAAGTGCGTGTAAGTGCATGTAAGTACGTGTAAGTGCGTGTAAGTGCGTGTAGATGTGTGTAAGTGCGTGTAATTACGTGTAAGTGTGTGTAACTGTGTGTAAGTGTGTGTAAGTGAGTATAAGTGCGTGTAAATACGTGTAAGTTGGTGTACATGGGTGTAAGTACGTGTAAGTGCGTATAAGTGCGTGTAAGTGCATGTAAGTGCGTGTAAGCGCGTGTAAGTGCGTGTTAGTACGTGTAAGTGCGTGTAAGTACGTGTAAGTGCGTATAAGTGCGTGTAAGTGCATGTAAGTGCGTGTAAGCGCGTGTAAGTGCGTGTTAGTACGTGTAAGTGCGTGTAAGTCTATACTGATCTGGATTGTTGATCACCTGGAGGTGATTGATGATCGACAGTCGTCGACCTAGTCGACGACTAGGTGGACGACTAGCCGCTGGGGGGAAAAGGGGGAAAAACCTGTAGAGGGACGTGCGAGTGAACCCGGGTCCACATGTATGGATGCGGGGTTGACAACGTTAAGATGGATTAAAGTGAGAGTTAATGGTGGGAATGGATAGGCCATGGATGAGAGAAGGGTTGTGCCGAGTTTGAGCCCAGTATGAGCACTGTGTGTCCTCGTCGATTGTCGATCGTCGATCACTTGCCCCAAGAGATAGACATCGATCGTCGACCTCGATCGTCGATCACTTAGTAAGGTGGTCAGCATAGGTGTAAGTGCGTGTGATTCGTGTTAGTCTGTGTAAGTGCGTGTAAGTGTGTGTAAGTACGTGCAAGTGCGTGCAAGTGCGTGTAAGTACGTGTAGGTGCGTGTAGGTGTGTGTAAGTACGTGTAAGTGCGTGTAAGTACGTGTAAGTGCGTGTAAGTGCATGAAAGTATGTGCAAGTGCGTGTAAGTGTGTGTAAGTGCATGTAAGTGCATGTAAATGCGTGTAAGTTATTGTGAGTGTAAGTGTGTGTAAGTGTGTGTAAGTGCGTGTAATTGCGTACAAGTACATGTAAGTACGTGTAAGTGCGTGTAGGTTCATGTTAGCTTGTGTAATTGCGTTTAAGTGTGTGTAAGTGCGTGTTAGTACGTGTAAGTGTGTTTGAGTGCGTGTAAGTGCATGTAAGTTCGTGCAAGTGCGTGTAAGTGCGTGTAAGTGCGTATAAGTGTATGTAAGTGTGTGTAAATGTTTGTAAGTTCGTGTCATTGTGTGTAAGTGCATGTAAGTTCGTGCAAGTGCGTGTAAGTGCGTGTAAGTGCGTATAAGTGTATGTAAGTGTGTGTAAATGTTTGTAAGTTCGTGTCATTGTGTGTAAGTGCGTGTAAGTCCGTGAAAGTGCGTGTAAGTGCATGCTGTCAGAAGAATGTAGATACGAGAATAACAGCAGAAGCATGCAGAAGCGTGAGGACATGCAAGGATACGTCAGCAGGGTGACGTAGGCGAGAGCGGTACGAGGAGTTAGTCGAGGAAGCTGATAGAGGCCGAAACGCGAGGTAGTGGAGGTAGACAAGTTGATGTGAGAGAGAGCACTGGCGAGATGAGTGATGGTTGCCGGAGTATGAGAGCTGAGCGAAGGAGCGAGAGTGACGGAGCGAAGCGTTGAGAGGGGCTGGCGAAGACATGAGATGCAAAGAGCGAGCAGAGCGAAGACACGGCGGCGAAACTGTGGAACCAAGAGGGGAACAGAATGAACAGAACTATTATGGTTAATTGTGGAGGGAATGAATATCCTCCATATGTACTACATAACACAAAGAATAGAAAACATAGATAACAGCTTCTTCTACACTAGCCGGACGTGCTTGCGGTGATTCCGCTTATTAGGGGATATTTCGGTAGGAAGGCCATTGGCCGGTTAAGGACTGTTAACGGCTAGCGAATGATGACCGAGGTGGTTATGACCGGAGTTGAACCATTATTGAGAGCTCGGAGTATCCGAGGGGTGAGATGTATCTTGTTGGAGTCATGTTTTCTGACAGCCCCCTTGAGTCCGACAAGGTGGAGAGTCCTGATTGCCTTTTAGAGGGCAATGAGGTCCTGGTGACGTTGTCTCGTTGGGGGTGTTTCCACTCGATGGAGGGATCTGATGATCTCATTGCAGAGGTTTGGATTCCACATTGATGCTATCAGAGTGTGCCACATGGCTGCCACCGGGGATACTTCATTGATGATTCTATGGTAGACAGGATGGGTGGTGTGGCGAAGGCATTTATTGATGTCTCGAAGGCTGGTTATTTAGGTCCTTGGAGGACTTCCAGGGTTGTCGTAGACTCCTTCCAAGAAGAGGGAGAGTTGATGCCCATGAAGAAATGACTGTTTTGTGTGGATGCGTATGCCACCATACCAGTCGTGGATGTTTTCTCCGAACTGATCAAGCTGTGGGCTGTGTGTCCAATCGAGGGCACCAACAGCCATGTTGATGTGGTGAGTTCCGAGTCGAGGGGAGGAGGTAGCGTTTTGGATAGTTGTGTGACTTTGGCGCGGCGCAAGTCTTGGCGTGAGTGTGCAGCAGTTTGTTGAGGAGTGGGGAATGTGTCTGGGTGGATTCTTGTGTTGATCAAGGGATGATGGGGAAGACGGAGGATCAAGCAGATGGATGATTGATGATTGATAGGGTGCAGGGACGAGACCCCGTGCGTGTGCGAAGTTTCGGCGTGGGCGCAGGTCGTCGCAGAAAGGCGATGCGACCAAGCGGATCCTTGTGCCGAGCTGAAAGCAATGCGGAAAACGAAGGAAATGATTGCTGGATGAGTGGGCACAGGGGTGGAACCACATGCGCTGTGAAGTTTTGGCGTGGGCGCAGGTCGTCGCGGAATAGGCGATGCGACCGGGCGAATCCTTGTGTCGAGCAGATTGGAAGCAGATGACAGCGGAGGAATGATGGATGATGGAGTGGGCGCAGGGGCGAGACCACGTGCGTGATTGAAGTAGGGGAGTAGGATGCGGCAAGGGGAAGGCAGGTGCCAATGCGCCACAAGAAATTTGCTACAGGCGTGGGTGCAGGCTGCTGCGAAAATGGGCAGCTAGCTCGTGCAGATCCTAGTGCCGTTCACATATGTTGATGGCTGCTGATGATGAACGAAGGCTGATGATGATGATGGAGTGGGCGCAGGGGCAAGCTGCGTGTGTTGAAGGAAGTTTCGGCGTGGACGGAGGTCGTCGCGGAAAAGGCGATGCGACCGGGCGGATCCGTGTGCTGAGCTGAAAGCGATGCGGAAGCGGAGGAAGCGATTGATTGACAAGTGGGCGCAAGGGCGAAATCACGTGCGCTGCAGGAAGTTTCAGCGTGGGCACAGGTCGTCGCGGAAAAGGCGATGCGACCGGGCGGATCCTTGTGCCGAGCTGAAAGCCATTGCGGATGCGGAGGAAGCGATTGATTGATGAGTGGGCGCAGGGGCGGAACCACGTGCGCGATGAATCAATGCTGATGGGGATGATTGATGCAAGGGAAGCGCGGAGATGCTGATGATGGAGTGACGGAGAGATGAGGGAATAATGGGTGGCAGATGAAGCTGAGAAGACAGGCAAGGAAAGATGATATGAGGAGGACGAGGAGGGCTGATGGAAGCAGGTCAGGATGATGCAAGAAGTGAAGATTGAGGGATGATGATGATGCTGGAGAAGAGAGGCAGGGAGCGATGGGAGCGGAGGGAGCCGAGATGAGAGGCGACGCGGCAGGGAGGTAGCGCGGCACAACCACTTCTTCTGCGTTTTCGAGAGTGACGGCTTGTTCCCCAGTTGGGTCGGAAATGGGAGCAGGAAGACTGGTGGTGTCCGATATCCTGTCGGCTGGAAGAAGTTGGTTGCGGCAGAGGGAGTCAGGCAGCGGGCAGAGGAGCTGGTCCGCTGATGTCAGGAGAGTGACGGCTTGTTCCCCAGTTGGCTCGGAAGCGGGAGTAGGAAGACTGGTAGTGTCCGATATCTTGACGACGGCAGTTTTGGCTGCAGCTACTGATGAGACGAGAAGGCGATGCGGGAAGGCGGCTCGAGGCAATGGATGCGAGCGGACTGAAGATGACGGCGAAGAAGTAGCAGATGGGACTGATAAGGCAAGATGAGGGAGGAGGAGATGCTTGTGGAGGCAGATGTGATGAGGGGCAGCGGATGGCAGACGACAGGAAGCTTCTTGGTAGTTGATGGCAGACGGTGGCTTGAGAGTTGCTTACGATTGATGTGGGCGACACGTCATCGGTTGTTGGCCACGGGCGCGGAAATGGGCGCAGGGCTTCCTTAGGGTGACAAGGCGTTTCTTCTGTGCGGAGAACTCATTAGGCAGAGCTGCTAATGTCAGCTGCTGGCGAAGCGGCAAGGCGCGGGACGACGGTAGCGGCGGCAGAAGATTGCAGGTGGAAGTGATGAAGGAAGAATGACGGAAGAGCGATGACATGGTCATGGGACTCTAGGTGATGTTGCCTGAAGCTCTGATACCATGTCAGAAGAATGTAGATACGAGATCAGCAGCAGAAGAAGGCAGAAGCGTCAGGACATTCAAGGATACGTCACCAGAGTGACGTAGGCGAGAGCGGTGCGAGGAGTTAGTCGAGGAAGCTGATAGAGGCCGAGACGCGAGGTAGTCGAGGTAGACAAGTTGATGTGAGATAGAGCACTGGCGAGATGAGTGATGGTTGCCAGAGTATGAGAGCTGAGCGAAGGAGCGAGAGTGACGTAGCAAGGCGTTGAGAGGGGCTGGCGAAGACAAGAGATGCGAAGAGCGAGCAGAGCGAAGACACGGCGGTGAAGCCGCGGAACCAAGGGGGGAACAAGATCAGCTAAACTGTTATGGTTCATTGTGGAGGGAATTAACATCCTCCACATGTACTACAGAACAGAAATAATAGAAAACGTAGATAACGGCTTCTTCTGCATTAGCCGGACGTGCTTGCGGTGATTCGGCTTATTAGGGGATGTCTCGGTAGGAAGGCCGTTGGTCGGTTAAGGACCGTTAACGGCTAGTGAATGATGACCGAGGTGGTTCTGACTGGATTTGAACCATTATTGAGAGCTCGGAGTATCCGAGGGGTGAGATGTACCTTGTCGGAGTAATGTGTTCTGACACATGCATGTGTGGGTAAGTGCGTGTAAGTGTGTGTAAGTGCGTGTAAGTGCGTGTAAGTATGTGTCAGTGGGTGTAAGTGCGTGTTAGTGTGTGTATGTGCGTGTAAGTACGTGTAAGTGCGTGTAAGTGTGTGTAAGTGCATGTAAGTACGTGTTAGTTAAGGTCGTGTAAGTATGTCTAAGTGCGTGTTAGTGCATGTAAGTGCGTGGAAGTGCGTGTTACTGTGTTTAAGTGCATATAATTGCGTGTAAGTTCGTGTAAGTACGTGTACATGGGTGTAAGTGTGTGTAAGTGCGTGTAAGTACGTGTAGGTACGTGTAAATTCGTGTAAGTGCGTGTAAGTGCGTATAAGTGGGTGTAAGTATTTGTAAGTTCGTGTCAGTGTGTGTAAGTACGTGTAATTGCCTGTGAGTGTGTGTAAGTGCATGTAAGTGCGTGTAAGAGCGTGTAGGTTCATGTTAGTTTGTGTAAGTATGTGTAAGTGTGTGTAAGTGCGTGTAAGTACGTGCAAGTGTGTGTAAGTGTGTGTAAGTACGTGTAAGTGTGTGTAAGTACGTGTAAGTGTTTGTAAGTTCGTGTCAGTGCTTGTAAGTGCGTATACGTGCGTGTAAGTATATGCAAGTCCGTGCAAGTGCGTGTAAGCATGCAAGTGCGTGTAAGTGCGTGTAAGTGCGTATAAGTATGTGTCAGTGGGTATAAGTGCGTGTTAGTGCGTGTATGTGCGTGAAAGTATGTTTAAGTGCGTGTAAGTGCGTGTAAGTGCGTGTAAATGCGTGTAAGTACGTATAAGTACGTGTAAGTTCGTGTAAGTGCGTGTAAGTATGCGTAAGTGTGTGTAAGTGTGTGTAAGTGCGTGGAAGTGCGTGTAAGTGCGTTAAAGAGCGTGAAGGTGCGTGTAAGTTTGTATAAGTGCGTGTACGTACGTGTAAGTGTGTGTAAGTACGTATAAGTGCGTGTAAGTGCGTGTACGTGTATGCAAGTGCGTGCAAGTGCGTGCAAGTGCGTGTAAGTACGTGTAAGTGCGTATAAGTACGTGTAAGTTTGTGTAAGTGTGTGTAAGTATGCGTAAGTGCGTGTAAGTACGTGTAAGTGCATGGAAGTACGTGTAAGTGCGTTAAATATCGTGAAAGTGCGTGTAAGTTCGTATAAGTGCGCGTACGTGTGTGTAAGTGTGTGTAAGTACGTGTAAGTGCGTGTAAGTACGTGTACGTGTATGCAAGTGTGTGCAAGTGCGTGCAAGTGCGTGTAAGTGCGTGTAAGTGCGTATAAGTGCGTGTAAGTTCGTGTAAGTGTGTGTAAGTATGTGTAAGTGCGTGTAAGTGCGTGTAAGTGCGTGTAAGTGCGTGTAAGTGCGTGTAAGTGCGTGTAAGTGCGTGTAAGTGCGTGTAAGTGCGTGTAAGTGCGTGTAAGTGCGTGTAAGTGCGTGTAAGTGCGTGTAAGTGCGTGTAAGTGCGTGTAAGTACGTGTAAGTGCGTGTAAGTACGTGTAAGTGTGTGTAAGTACGTGTAAGTGCGTGTAAGTACGTGTACGTGTATGCAAGTGTGTGCAAGTGCGTGCAAGTGCGTGTAAGTGCGTGTAAGTGCGTATAAGTGCGTGTAAGTTCGTGTAAATCTGTGTAAGTATGTGTAAGTGCGTGTAAGTGTGTGTAGGTTTGTGTAAGTTTGTGTATGTATGTATAAGTGTGTGTAAGTGCGTGTAAGTGTGTGTAGGTTTGTGTAAGTGCGTGTAAGTGCGTGTAAGTACACGTAAGTTCGTGCAAGTGTGTGTAAGTGCGTGTAAGTGTGTGTAAGTTTGTGTAAATGTGTGTAAGAGCGTGTAAGTGTGTGTAAGTGTGTGTAAGTACATGTAAGTACGTGTAAGTACGTGAAAGTATGTGTAAGTGCGTGTAAGTGCATGTAAGTATGTGTAAGTGCGTGTAGGTTCGTGTAAGTTTGTGTAAGTGTGTGTAAGTGTGTGTAAGTGTGTGTAGGTTTGTGTAAGTGCGTGTAAGTGCATGTAAGTACGTGTAAGTGCGTGTAAGTGTGCGTAAGTGCATGTAAGTTTGTGTAAGTGCGTGTAAGTGCATGTAAGTGCGTGTAAGTGCGTATAAGTGCATGTAAGTATGTGTATGTGTGTGTATGTGCGTGTATGTGCGTGTAAGTACGTGTAAATGCGTCTAAGTTCGTGTAAGTGCGTGTAAGTGCGTGTACATTTGTGTAAGTGCGTGTAAGTGCATATAAGTGCGTATAAGCGTGCGTAAGTTCGTGTAAGTGCATGTAAGTGCGTGTAAGTGCGTGTAAGCACGTGTAAGTGTGTGTTAGTACGTATTAGTATGTGCAAGTGCATGTACGTTTGTGCAAGTGCGTATAAGTGTGTGCAAGTGCATGTAAGTACGTGCAAGTGCGTGTAAGTATGTATAAGTGCGTGTAAATGCGTGCAAGTGTGTGTAAGTGCGTGTAAGTACGTGTAAGTGCGTATAAAGGTGTGTAAGTGCGTGTAAGTATGTATAAGTGCGTGTAAATGCGTGCAAGTGTGTGTAAGTGCGTGTAAGTACGTGTAAGTGCGTATAAAGGTGTGTAAGTGCGTGTAATTGCGTGTAAGTACGCGTAAGTGCGTATACGTGTGTGTAAGTGCGTGTAAGTGCGTGCAAGTACGTGCAAGTGTGTGTAAGTGCGGTTAAGTGCATGTAAGTACATGTAAGTACGTGTAAGTTTGTGTAAGTGTGTGTAAGTACGTGTAAGTGCGTATACGTGTGTGTAAGTGCGTGTAAGTGCGTGCAAGTACGTGCAAGTGTGTGTAAGTGCGGTTAAGTGCATGTAAGTACATGTAAGTACGTGTAAGTTTGTGTAAGTGTGTGTAGGTATGTGTAAGTGCGTGTTAGTGCGTGTAAGTGCGTATAAGTGTGTGTAAGTTTGTGTAAGTATGTGTACGTGCGTGTAAGTGCGTGTAAGTGCGTGTACGTGCGTGCAAGTGTGTGCAAGTACGTGCAAGTGTGTGCAAGTACGTGCAAGTGCGTGTAAGTGCGAGTAAGTGCGTGTAAGTATGTATAAATGCGTGTAAGTGCGTGTAAGTGCGTGTACGTGCGTGCAAGTGTGTGCAAGTACGTGCAAGTGTGTGCAAGTACGTGCAAGTGCGTGTAAGTGCGAGTAAGTGCGTGTAAGTATGTATAAATGCGTGTAAGTGGATGCAAGTGCATGTACGTGCGTGTAAGTGCATGACAGTGCGTGTAAGTGCGTGTAAGTACATGTAAGTTCATGTAAATGTGTGTAAGTGCATGATAGTACGTGTAAGCATGTGTAAGTGCGTGTAAGTGCGTGTAAGTACATGTAAGTTCATGTAAATGTGTGTAAGTGCATGATAGTACGTGTAAGCATGTGTAAGTGCGTGTTAGTGCGTGTAAGTGCATGTAAATGCGTGTAAGTGCATGTAAGTGTGTGTAAGTACGTATAAGTGCGTGTAAGTGTGTGTATGTTCATTTAAGTGCGTTTAAGTGTGTGTAAGTGTGCGTAAGTGCGTGTGAGTGTGTGTAAGTGCGCGTAAGCGCATGGAAGTGCGTGAAAGTGCGTACAAGTATGTAAAGTATGTGTAAGTACGTGTAAGTGCTAGTAAGTGCGTGTAAGTGAGTGTAAGTACGTGTAAGCATGTGTAAGTGCGTGTAAGTGCGTGTAAGCGTGTGTTTGTGCATGTAAGTGCATGTAAGTGTGTGTAAGTACAAGGAAGTGTGCGTACCTGCATGTATGTATGTTCAAGTGCGTGTAAGTGTGTGAAAGTACGTGTAAATGCGTGTAAGTATGTGTAAGTACGTGTGAGTACGTATAAGTGTGTGTAAGTGCGTGTAAGTGCATGTAAGCACATGTAAGTGCGTGTAAGTGCGTGTAAGAGCATGTGTGTCTGTAAGTGCATGTAAGTGTGTGTAAGTGCGTGTTAGTGCGTGTAAGTGTATGTAAGTGCGTGTAAGTGCGTGTAAGTGCGTGTAAGTGCATGTAAAAGTGTGTAAGTACATGTAAGTGCATGTAAGTACGTGTAAGTACGTGTGAGTGTGTGTGAGTGCATCTGAGTATGTGTGAGTGCGTCTAAGTGCGTGTAAGTACGTATAAGTGCGTGTTATTGTGTGTAAGTGCGTGTAAGTGCGTGTAAATGCGTGTAAGTTTGTGTAAGTGCACATAAGTGCATGTAAGTACGTGTAAGTGCGTGTAAGTACGTGTAAGTGTGTGTAAGTGCGTGTAAGTGCGTGTAAATGCGTGTAAGTTTGTGTAAGTGCACATAAGTGCATGTAAGTACGTGTAAGTGCGTGTAAGTACGTGTAAGTGTGTGTAAGTACGTGTAAGTGCGTGTAAGTTCGTGTAAGTGTGTTTAAGTGCATGTAAGTACGTGTTAGTGCATGTAAGTGTGTGTAAGTGCATCTAAGTGCGTGTAAGTGTGTGTGAGTGCGTGTAAGTGCGTGTAAGTTCGTGTAAGTGTGTTTAAGTGCATGTAAGTACGTGTTAGTGCATGTAAGTGTGTGTAAGTGCATCTAAGTGCGTGTAAGTGTGTGTGAGTGCGTGTAAGTTTGTGAAAGTGTGTGTACGTGTGTTTACGTGTGTGTACGTGCATGTAAGTGTGTGTAAGTACATGTAAGTACGTGTAAGTACATGTAAGTGTGTATAAGTGCGTGTAAGTGTGTGTAAGTGCGTGTAAGTTCGTGTAAGTTCAAGTAAGTGCGTGTAAGTGCGTGTAAGTGCATGTAAGTGTGCGGAAGTGCGTGTAAGTATGTGGAAGTGTGTGTAACCATGTGTAAGTGCGTGTAAGTGCATATAAGTGCGTGTAAGTGCGTGTAAGTATGTATAGGCTCGTGTATGTGCGTGTAAGTTTATGTAAGTGCGGGTAAGTATGTGTAAGTGTGTGTAAGTGCGTGTAAGTGCGTGTAAGTGCGTGTAAGTATGTATAGGCTCGTGTATGTGCGTGTAAGTTTATGTAAGTGCGGGTAAGTATGTGTAAGTGTGTGTAAGTGCGTGTAAGTGCATGCAAGTGTGTGTAAGTACGCATGAGTACGTGTAAGCGCAAGTACGTACGTGTAAGTGTGTGTAAGTGCATGTAAGCACATGTAAGTGCGTGTAAGTGCGTGCAAGTGTGTGTTAGTGTGTGTAAATGCGTATAAGTTTGTGTAAATACGTGTAAGTGCGTGTAAGTGCGTGTTAGTGCGTGTGAGTGTGTGTATGTGCATATAAGTGTGTGTAAGTTCTTGTAAGTGCATGTAAGTGCGTGTAAGTGCATGTAAGTGTGCATAAGTTTGTGTAAATACGTGTAAGTGCGTGTAAGTGCGTGTTAGTGCGTGTGAGTGTGTGTATGTGCATATAAGTGTGTGTAAGTTCTTGTAAGTGCATGTAAGTGCGTGTAAGTGCATGTAAGTGTGCATAAGTTTGTGTAAATACGTGTAAGTGCGTAGGTGCAGGCACCGTAGGCACAGGTGCAGGCACAATAAGCTCAGGCGCAGGCACTGTAGATGCAAGCGCAAACACCGTAGGCGCAGGCGCAGGCACCGTAGGCGCAGGCGCAGGCACCGTAGGCGCAGGCGCAGGCACCGTAGGCGCAAGCGCAGGCGTAGGCACCGTAGGCACAGCCGCAGGCATCGTAGGGGCAAGCACAGGCACCGTAGGCACGACCGCAAGCACTGTAGGCGCAGGCGCAGGCACTGTAGGTCCAGGCGCAAGCACCGTATGCCCAGAAGGGCGCATGCACTGTAGGCGCAGACGGAGGCACCTTATGCACAGGTGTAGGCACCGTAGGCGTAGTCGCAGGCGCCATAGGTGCAGGCGTAGGCACCCTAGGCGCAAGTGCAGGCACCTTAGGCGCAGGCGCAGGCACCATAGGCGCAGGCGCAGGCACCGTAAGTGCAAGCGCGGGCACTGTGACGCAGTCCCACGCACCCAAGCGAAGGCAAAGGAACCGCAGGCGCAGGCGCAGGCACCGTAGGAGCAGGCGTAGGCACCGTAGGTGCAGGCGGAAGCTCCGTAGATGCAAGCGCAGGCACCGTAGGCACAAGCGCAGGCACCGTAGTCGCATTTACCATAGGCACAGGGGCAGGCACGGTAGCCATAGGAGCAGGCACTGTAGGCGCAGGCGCAGGCACCGTAGGCACAAGCGCAGGCACCGTAGTCGCATTTACCATAGGCACAGGGGCAGGCACGGTAGCCATAGGAGCAGGCACTGTAGGCGTAGGCGCATGCAGCATAGGTTCAGGCGCAGGCACCGTAGTCGCAGGTACATGCACTTTAGGCGCAGGTGAAGGCACCGTAGGCGCAGGCGCAGGCACTATAGGCATAGGCGCAGGCACTGTAGGCGCAGGCGCATGCACCATAGGTTCAGGCGCAGGCACCGTAGTCGCAGGTACATGCACTTTAGGCGCAGGTGAAGGCACCGTAGGCGCAGGCGCAGGCACTATAGGCATAGGCGCAGGCACTGTAGGCGCAGGCGCAGGCTCCGTACACAAAGGCGAAGGCACTATAGGCACAGGTGCAGGCACCGTAGGCGTATGCATAGGCGCAGGCACCTTAGGCTCAGGCGCTGGCACCGTAGATACAGGCGCAGGCACCGTAGGTGCAAGCGTAGGCACTGTAGGCGCAGGCGCAGGCACGGTAGGCGCAGGCGCAGCCGGCATAGGCACAAGCGCAGGCACCGTAGCCGCAGGCGCAGGCACCATAGGCGCAAGCGCAGGCACCGTAGGCGCAGATGCAGGCACCGTAGGCGAAGGTGCAGGCACCGTAGGCGCAGGCGCATGCACCGCAAGTGCAGGCGCGGGCACCGTAGGCGCAGGCGCAGGCACCCTAGTTGCAGGCGGGAGCACCGTAGGCGCAGGCGCGGGCACCATAGGCGCAGGCCCAGGCATCGTAGGCACAGTTACCGTAGGCGCAGGCGCATGCACCGCAAGTGCAGGCGCGGGCACCGTAGGCGCAGGCGCAGGCACCCTAGTTGCAGGCGGGAGCACCGTAGGCGCAGGCGCGGGCACCATAGGCGCAGGCCCAGGCATCGTAGGCACAGTTACCGTAGGCGCAAGCGCATGCACGTAGGCGCAGGCGCAGGCACCGTAGGTGCAGGCCGGGGAACCTTGGGCGCAGGCGCAGGCACTCTAAGCGCATTTGAAGGCACCATAGGCCAGGCTCGGGCATGGTAGGCGCACGCGCAGGCACTGTAGGCGCAAGCACAGGCAGCGTAGGCGCTGGCCAGGTAGGTGCATGCCCAGGCACCTAGGCACAAGCGCAGGCACCTAGGCACAGGCGCAGGCACCGTAGGCGCAAGTGCAGGCACCATAGGCGCAGGCGCACGCACCGTAGGCGCAGGCGCAGGCACCGTAGGCGCAGGCGCAGGCACCGTAGGCGCAGGCGCAGACACCGTGGAGTAGGTTTTGGCACCGTAGGCTGAGGCGTAGGCACCTTAGGCGCAGGCGCAGGCAGCGTACGTGTAGGCGCAGGCACCGTATGCGTAGGCGCAAGCACCATAGGCGCAGGCGCAGGCACCGCGGGCACAGGCGCAGGCACCGTAGGCGCAGGCGCAAGCACTGTAGGTGCAAGCGCAAGCACCATAGCCGCAGGCTAAGGCACCATAGGCACTGGCCCAGGCACCGTAGGCGCAAGCGTAGGCACTTTAGGTGCAGGTGGAAGCACCATTTGCGCAGGCACAGGCAACGTAGGTGCTTCCACAAGGCACCGCAGGTGCAGGCGCAGGCACCATAGGCACAGGCACAGTCACCGTAGCCACAATTCCTGTAGGCGTAGGCGCAGGCAGCGTAGGCGCAGGCGTAGGCACCGTGGGTGGAGGCCCAGGCACCGTAGGCGCAGGTGCAGGCACTGCAGGAGCAGGCACAGGTACTATAGGCGTAGGCGCAGGCACCATAGGCGTAGGCGTAAGCACCGTATGCACAGGCGCAGGCACCGTAGGCGTAGGCATAGGCACCGTAGGCGTAGGCGCAGGCACCATAGGTGCAGGCGCTGGCACCGTAGGCGCAGGCGCAGGCACCTTAGGCGCATGGGCAAGCACCGTAGGCGCAGGCGCAGGCATCGTATGTGCAAGCGCAGGAACCATAGTCTCCGACGCAGGCAGCATAGGCGCAGACCCAGGCACTGTAGGCGCAGGCGCAGGCACCGTAGTCGCAGGCGCAGGTACCATAGATGTAGGTGCAAGCTCCTTAGACATAGGCGCAGGCACAGTACGCGCAGGAGCAAACACCATAAGCGCAAGCGCATTTACCGTAGGCGCAAGCGCAGACCATAGACGTAGGCGCATGCACTGTACGTGCAGGCGCAGCCACCGTAGGCACAGGCGTAGGCACCTAGGCGCACGCACAGGCACCTAGGCGCAGGCGCAAGCACCTAGACGCAGGCGCAGGCACAGTAGGTGCAGACACAGGCATCGTACGTGCACGCGCTGGCACCGTAGGCGCAGGCGCAGGCACCATAGGTGCAGGCGCAAACACTGCAGGCGTAGGCGCAGGCACCAAAGGCGCAGGCGCAGGCATCGTAGGCAAAGTTATCATGGGCGCAGGCACGTAGGCGTAGGCGCAGGCACGTATGCGTAGGCGTGGGCGCAGGCACGTAGGCGTAGGCGCAGGCGCAGGCACGTAGGCGTAGGCGCAGGCACCGTAGGCGCAAGTTGGGGATCCTTGGGCGCAAGCGCAGGCACTGTACGCGCAGTTGCAGGCACCATAGGCGCAGGCTCAGGCATGGTAGACATAGGCGCAGGCACCATAGGCGCAAGCACAGGCACCGTAGGTGCAGGCCCTGTAGGCGCAAGCCTAGGCACCTAGGCACATGCGCAGGCACCTAGGCACGGGCACA
>SZWC01003883.1:79002-102935 GCA_023375785.1 Penium margaritaceum | reverse complement strand
TATGGTTATTGTGTGTCATTCCTTGACAAAGCTGGCATGTGCCACTCACCATGACTACAAATGTATCCAAGTGACATTTACTTCTATTGATCATAACACGAGTCAGCCACAGTCACAGTGTCCAATCATAGTGCAGATGTACTAGGCATGATCTTGCAGGGGCAAACAAGGTAGAATAATGGTGGCTCGGTGTGGCTATTGTGCGCAATGCCTTGACCAAGTTGGCATGTGCCACTGACCATGACCACAAACTTTACCAAGTGACTTTAACTTCTACGAATCCTAACACGAGTCAGCCACGGTCAGAGTGCCCAATCATTGTGCACATCTAACATGCATGACCTTGCAGATATAAACAAGTTAAAAAACCAATGGCTTGGCACAGCTATTGTGCGCAATGCCTTGACAAAGTTGGCATGTGCCACTGACGATGAGCACAAAGTTTGCCAAGTACCTTAAACGCTTATGAATCACAACACGAGTCAGCCATGGTTAGAGTGTTGAATCACAGTACAGATATACTGCGCATGACCTTGCAGGTATGAACAAGGTGGAATACTGGTGGCTCGGTGTGACTATTGTGCGCAATGCCTTGACAAAGTTGGCATGTGCCACTGACCATGACCACAAATGTATCCAAGTGACTTTTACTTCTATTGATCATAACACGAGTTAGCCAAGGTCAGAGTTTCCAATCACCATGCAGATGTACTAGGAATGATCTTGTAGGTGCAAAAAAGGTAGAATACTGCTGGCTCGATGTGGCTATTGTGCGCAATGCCTTGACAAAATTGGCATGTGCCACTGACCATGACCACAAAGTTCACCAAGTGACTTTAACCTCTACGAATCATAACACGAGTCAGCCACGGTCAGCGTATCCAATCAGAGTGCACATCTAATCTGCATGACCTTGCAGGTATAAACAGGGTCGAAAACCGGTGCCTTGGCACGGATATTGTGCACAATGCCTTGACAAGGTTGGCAGGTGCCACTGACCATGACCACAAAGTTTACCAAGTGACATTAACTTATACGAATCGTAACAGGAGTCATCCACAGTCAGAGTGTCCAATCACAACTCATATGTACCAGGCACGTCCATGCATGTATAAACAAGGTAAAAATCCCATGGCTTGGCACGGCTATTGTGCGCAATGCCTTGACAAAGTTGGCATGTGCCACTGACCATGACCACAACGTTTACCAAGTACCTGAAACAGCTATGAATTATAACACAAGTCAGCCACGGTCAGAGTGTCTAATCACAGTGCAGATATACTGGACATGACCGTACAGGTATGAACAAGGTAGAATTATGGTGGCTTGGTGTGGCTATTGTGTGCAATGCCTTGACAAATTTGGCATGTGCCACTGACCATGACCACAAATGTATCCAAGTGACTTTTACTTCTATTGATCATAACACGAGTCAGCCACGGTCAGAGTGTCCAATCACAATGCAGATGTACTAGGCATGACCTTGCAGGTGCAAACAAGTTAGAATACTGGTGGCTCAGTGTGGCTATTGTGCGCAATGCCTTGACGAAGTTCGCATGTGCCACTGACCATGACCACAAAGTTTACCAAGTGACTTTAACTTCTATGAATCGTAATATGAGTCAGCCATGGTCAGAGTGCCCAATCACAGTGCACATCTAACATGCATGACCTTGCAGGTAAAAACAAGTAAAAAAACCAGTGGCTTGGTATGGCTATTGTGCGCAATGCCTTGACAAAGTTGGCATGTGCCACTGACCATGACCACAAAGTCTACCAAGTACCTTAAACGGCTATGAATCATAACACGGGTCAGCCACAGTCAGAGTGTCCAATCACAGTGCAGATGTACAGGGCATGACCTTACAGGTATAAACAAGGTAGAATATGGATGGCTCGGTGTGGTTATTGTGTGCAATTCCTTGACAAAGTTGGCATGTGCCACTGACCATTACCAGAACTGTATCCAAGTGACTTTTACTTCCATTGATCATAACACGAGTCAGCCACGGTCAGAGTGTTCAATCACAGTGCAGATGTACTAGGCATCATCTTGCAGGTGCAAAAAAGGTATACTACTGGTGGCTCGGTGTGGCTATTGTGCGCAATGCCTTGACCAAGTTGGCATGTGGCACTCACCATGGCCACAATGTTTACCAAGTGACTTTGACTTCTATGAATCGTAACACGATTCAGCCACAGTCAAGGTGCCCAACCACAGCTCAGACGTACTAGGCATGACCTGACAGGTATAAAGAATGTAAAAAACCGGTGGCTTGGCATGGCTATTGTGCGCAATGCCTTGACAAAGCTGGCATGTGCCACAGACCATGACGACAAAGTTTACCAAGTACCTTAAACGGTTATGAATCATAACACGAGTCAGCCACAGTCAGAGTGTCACATCACAGTGCAGATATACTGGGCATGACTTTACAGGTATAAACAAGGTAGAATACTGGTGGCTAGTTGTGGCTATTGTGTGCAATGCATTGACAAAGTTGGCATGTGCCACTGTCCATGACCACAAATGTATCCAAGTGACTTTAACTTCTATTGATCATAACACGAGTCAGTCACGGTCAGAGTGTCCTATCATAGTACATATGTACTAGTCATGATCTTGCAGGTGCAAACGAGGTAGAATACTGGTGGCTAGGTGTGGCTATTGTGCGCAATGCCTTGAAAAAGTTGGCAGTGCCACTGACCATGACCACAAAGTATACCAAGTGACTTTAACTTCTATGAATCGTAACAAGATTCAGCCACGGTCAGAGTGACCAATCACAGTTCAGATGTACTCGGCATGACCTTACAGGTATAGACAAGGTAAACAACCGGTGGCTTGGCATGGCTATTGTGCGCAATGCCTTGACAAAGCTGGCAGGTGCCACAGACCATGACGACAAAGTTTACCAAGTACCTTAATCGGTTATGAATCATAACACGAGTCAGCCACAGTCAGAGTGTCACATCATAGTGCAGACATACTGGGCATGACCTTACAGGTATAAAAAAGGTAGAATACTGGTGGCTCGTTGTGGCTATTTTGTGCAATGCCTTGACAAAGTTGGCATGTGCCACTGTCCATGACCACAAATGCATCCAAGTGACTTCTACTTCTATTGATCATAACACGAGTCAGTCACGGTCAGAGTGTCCTATCACAGTACATATGTACTAGGCATGATCTTGCAGATGCAAACAAGGTAGAATACTGGTGGCTTGGTGTGGCTATTGTGCGCAATGCCTTGACAAAGTTGGCAGTGCCACTGACCATGACCACAAAGTATACCAAGTGACTTTAACTTCTATGAATCGTAATAAAATTCAGCCACGGTCAGAGTGACCAATCATTGTGCACATCTAATATGCATGACATTGCAAGTATAAACAAGTTAAAAAACCGGTCGCTTGGCACGGCTATTGTGCCCAATGCCTTGACAAAGTTGGCATGTGCTACTGACCATGACCACAAAGTTTACCACGTACCTTAAACGGCTATGAATCATAACACGAGTCAGCCACGGTCAGAGTGTCCAATCACAGTACAGATACTGCGCATGACCTTGCAGGTATGAACAAGGTATAATACTGGTGGCTCGGTGTGGCTATTGTGAGCAATACCTTGACAAATTTGGCATGTGCCATTGACCATGACCACAAATGTATCCAAGTGACTTCTACTTCTATTGATCATAACACGAGTCAGCCACTGCAGAGTGTCCAATCACAGTGCACATGTACTAGGCATGATCTTGCAGGTACAAAAAAGGTAGAATACTGGTGGCTCGGTGTGGCTAATGTGCGCAGTGCCTTGGCAAAGTTGGCATGTGCCACTGACCATGACCACAAAGTTTACCATGTGACTTTAACTTCTACGAATCGTAACACGAGTCAGCCACGGTCAGAGTGCCCGATCACAGCACACATCTAATATGCACGACCTTGCAGGTATAAACAAGGTAAAAAACCGGTGGCTTGGCACGGCTATTGTGCGGAATGCCTTGACAAAGTTGGCATGTGCCACTGCCATGACCACAAAGTTTACCAAGTACCTTTAACGGGTATGAATCATAACACGAATCAGCCACGGTCAGAGTGTCCAATCACTGTGCATATATACTGGGCATGACCTTACACTTATAAACAAGGTACAATACAGGTGGCTCGGTGTGGCTATTGTGAGGAATGCCTTGACAAAGTTGGCATGTGCCACTGACCATGACCACAAATGTATCCAAGTGACTTTTACTTCTTTTGATCATAACACGAGTCAGCCACGGTCAGAGTGTCCAATAACAATGCAGATGTATTAGGCATGGTCTTACAGGTGCAAACAAGGTGGAATACTGGTGGCTCAACGTGGCTATTGTGCGTAATGCCTTGACAAAGTTTGCATGTGCCTCTGACCATGACCACAATGTTTACCAAGTGACTTTAATGTCTACGGATCATAACACGAGTGAGCCACGGTCACAGTTCCCAATCACAGTGCACATCTAATATGCATGATCCTGCAGGTAAAACAAGGTAAAGAACCGGTGGCTATTTTGCGCAATGCCTTGTGCCACTGACCATGACCACTAAGTTTTCCAAGTACATTTAACGGCTATAAATCATAACACGAGTCAGCCACGGTCAGATTGTCCAATCACAGTGCAGATATACTGGGCATGATCTTGCAGGTACAAACAAGTTAGAATATTCGTGGCTCGGTGTGGCTATTTTGCGCAATGCCTTGACAAAGTTGGCATGTGTAACTGACCATGACCACAAATGTATCCAAATGACTTTTACTTCTATTGATCATAACACGAGACAGCCACGGTCAGAGTATCCAATCACGGTGCAGATGTACTATGCATGATCTTGTAGGGGCAAACAAGGTAGAATACTGGTGGCTCAGTTTGGCTATTGTGCGCAATGCCTTGACAAAGTTGGCATGTGCCACTGACCGTGACCACAAATGGATCCAAGTGACTTTTACTTCTATTGATCATAACACGAGTCAGCCGCAGTCAGAGTGTCCAATCACAGTGCATATGTACTAGGCATGATCTTGCAGGTTCAAAAAAGGTAGAATACTGGTGGCTCGGTGTGGCTATTGTGCGCAATGCCTTGACAAAGTTGGCATGTGCCAATGACTATGACCACAAAGTTAACCATGTGACTTTAACTTCTACAAATCGTAACACGAGTCAGCCATGATCAGAGTGTCCAAGCACATCGCACATCTAATATGCACGATCTTGCAGGTATAAACAAGCAAAAAAATCGGTGGCTTGGCACGGCCATTGTGCGGAATGCCTTTACAAAGTTGGCATGTGCCACTGCCATAACAACAAAGTTTACCAAGTACCTTTAACGGCTATGAATCACAACACGAGTCAGCCACGGTCAGAATGTCCAATCACAGTGCATATATACTGGGCATGACCTTACATGTATAATCAAGGTAAAATACTGGTGACTCGGTGTGGCTATTCTGCGCAATGCCTTGACAAAGTTGGCATGTGCCACTAACCATGACCACAAATGTATCCAAGTGACTTTTACTTCTATTGATCATAACACGAGCCAGCCACAGTCAGAGTGTCCAATCACAGTGCAGATGTACTAGGCATGATCTTGCAGGTTCAAAGAAGGTAGAATACTGGTGGCTTGATGTGGCTATTGTGCGCAATGCCTTGACAAAGTTGGCATGTGCCACTGACCATGACCACAAATTTTACCATGTGACTTTAACTTTTACGAATCGTAACACGAGTCAGCCACGGTCAGAGTGCCCAACCACAGCGCGCATCTAATATGCACGACCTTGCAGGTATAAACAAGGTAAAAAACAGGTGGCTTGGCACGGCTATTGTGCGGAATGCCTTGACAAAGTTGGCATGTGCCACTGTCATGACGACAAAGTTTACCAAGTACCTTTAACCGCTATGAATCATAACACGAGTCAGCCACGGTCAGAGTGTCCAATCACAGTGCATATATACTGGGCAGGACCTTATATGTATAATGAAGGTAAAATACCGGTGGCTCGGTGTGGCTATTGTGCGCAATGCCTTGACAAAGTTGGCATGTGCCACTGACCATGACCACAAATGTATCCAAGTGACTTTTACTTCTATTGATCAAAACACGAGTCAGTCACGGTCAGAGTGTCCAATCACAGTGTAGATGTGCTAGGCGTGATCTTGCAGGTGCAAACAAGGTAGAATACTGGCGGCTCCATGTGGCTATTGTGCACAATGCCTTGACAAATTTGGCATGTGCCACTGATCATGACCACAAAGTTTACCAAGTGACTTTAACTTCTACGAATCATAACACAAGTCAGCCACGGTCAGAGTGCCCAATCAAAGCGCACATCTAATATGCATGACCGTGCAAGTATAAACAAGGAAACAAACCGGTGGCTTGGCACGGCTATGGTGCGCAATGCCTTGACAAAGTTGGCATGTGACACTGACCATGACCACAAAGTTGACCAAGTACCTTAAACGGCTATGAATCATAACACGAGTCAGCCACGGTCAGAGTGTCCAATCACAGTGCAGATGTATTGGGCACGAGCTTGCAGGTATAAACAAGGTAGAATAATGGTGGCTCGGTGTGGCTATTGTTCGCAATTCCTTCGCAAAGTTGGCATGTGCCACTGACCATGACCATAAATGTATCCAAGTGACTTTTACTTCTATTGATCATAACACGAGTCAGCCACGGTCAGAGTGTCCAACCACAGTGCAGATGTACTAGGAATGATGTTGCAGGTGCAAACAAGGTAGAATGCTGGTGGCTCGGTTTGGCTATTGTGCGTAATGCCTTGACAAAGTTGGCATGTGCCACTGACCATGACCACAAAGTTTACCAAGTGACTTTAACTTCTACGAATCCTAATACGAGTCAGCCACGGTCAGAGTGCCCAATCACAGTGCAAATCTAATATGCATGACCTTGCAGGTATAAACAAGTTAAAAAACTGGTGGCCTGGCACGGCTATTGTGCGCAATGCCTTGACAAAGTTGGCATGTGCCACTGACCATGACCACAAAGTTTATGAAGTAACTTAAACGGCTATGAATCATAACACGAGTCAGCCACGGTCAGAGTGCCCAATCACAGTATAGATGTACTGGGCATGACCTAGCAGGTATAAACAAGATAAAATGCTGGTGGCTCGGTGTGCCTATTGTGCGCAATGCCTTGACAAAGTTTGCATGTGCCACTGACCATGACCACAAATGTATCCAAGTGACTTTTACTTATATTAATCATAACACGAGTCAACCACGGTCAGAGTGTCCAATCACAGTGCAGATGTACTAGGGTTGATCTTGCAGGTGCAAACAATGTAGAATACTGGTGGCTCGGCGTGGCTATCGTTCACAATTCCTTGACAACGTTGGCATGTGCCACTGACCATGACCAAATAATTTATCCAACTGACTTTTACTTCTATTGATGATGACCCGAGTCAGCCACGGTCAGAGTGTACAATCATAGTGTAGATGTACTAGGCATGATCTTGCAGTTACAAACAAGGTAGACTACTAGTGGCTCGGTGTGCCTGTTTTGCGCAATGCCTTGACAAAATTTGCATGTGCCACTGACCATGACCACAAATGTATCCAAGTGACTTTTACCTCTATTGATCATAGCACGAGTCAGCCACGGTCAGAGTGTCCAGTCACAGTGTAGATGTACTAGGAATGATCTTGCAGGTTCAAGAAAGGTAGAATACTGGTGGCTCAATGTGGCTATTGTGCGCAATGCCTTGACAAAGTTGGCATGTGCCACTGACCATGACCACAAAGTTTACCATGTGACTTTAACTTCTACAAATCGTAACACGAGTCAGCCACGGTCAGAGTTTCCAAGCACATCGCACATCTAATATGCACGATCTTGCAGGTATAAATAAGTGAAAAGATCGGTGACTTGGCACGGCTATTGTGCGGAATGCCTTAACAAAGTTGGCATGTGCCACTGCCATGACAACAAAGTTTACCAAGTACCTTTAACGGCTATGAATCACAACACAAGTCAGCCACGGTCAGAGTGTCCAATCACAGTGGATATATACTGGGCATGACCTTACATGCATAATCAAGGTAAAATACTGGTGACTCGGTGTGGCTATTGTGCGTAATGCCTTGACAAAGTTGGCATGTGCCACTAACCATGACCACAAATGTATCCAAGTGACTTTTACTTCTATTGATCATAACACGAGTCAGCCACGGTCAGAGTGTCCAATCACAGTGCAGACGTACTGGGCATGATCTTGCAGGTGCAAACAAGGTAGAATATTGGTGGCTCAGTTTGGCTATTGTGCGCAATGCCTTGACAAAGTTGGCATGTGCCACACTGACCATGACCACAAATGTATCCAAGTGACTTTTACTTATATTAATCACGACACGAGTCAACCACGGTCAGAGTGTCCAATCACAGTGCAGATGTACTAGGCTTCATCTTGCAGGTGCAAACAATGTAGAGTACTGGTGGCTCGGTGTGGCTATTATGCACAATTCCTTGACAACGCTGGCATGTGCTACTGACCATGACCAAAAAATTTATCCAAGTGACTTTTACTTCTATTGATGATGACCCGAGTCAGCCACGGTCAGAGTGTCCGATCACAGTGTAGATGTACTAGGCATGATCTTGCAGTTACAAACAAGATAGACTACTAGTGGCTCGGTGTGCCTGTTTTGCGCAATGCCTTGACAAAGTTTGCATGTGCCACTGACCATGACCACAGATGTATCCAAGTGACTTTTACTTCTATTGATCATAACATGAGTCAACCACGGTCAGAGTGTCCAGTCACAGTGCAGATGTACTAGGCATGATCTTGCAGGTTAAAAAAAGGAAGAATACTGGTGGCTCAATGTGGCTATTGTGCGCAATGCCTTGACAAAGTTGGGATGTGCCACTGACCATGACCACAAAGTTTACCATGTGACTTTAACTTCTACAAATCGTAACACGAGTCAGCCACTGTCAGAGTGTCCAAGCACATCGCACATCTAATGTGCACGATCTTGCAGGTATAAAAAAGTTAAAAAATCGGTGTCTTGGCACGGCTATTGTGGGGAATGCCTTGACAAAGCTGGCATGTGCCACTGCCATGACAACAAAGTTTACCAAGTACCTTTAACGGCTATGAATCACAACACGAGTCAGCCACGGTCAGAGTGTCCAATCACAGTGCATATATACTGGGCATGACCTTACATGTACAATCAAGGTAAAATACTAGTGACTCGGTGTGGCTATTGTGCGTAATGCCTTGACAAAGTTGGCATGTGCCACTAACCATTACCACAAATGTATCCAAGTGACATTTACTTATATTGATCATAACACGAGTCAGCCACGGTCAGAGTGTCCAATCACAGTGCGGATGTACTAGGCATGATCTTGCAGGTGCAAACAAGGTAGAATACTGGTGGCTCAGTTTGGCTATTGTGCGCAATGCCTTCACAAAGTTGGCATGTGCCACTGACCATGACCACAAATGTATCCAAGTGACTTTTACTTCTATTGATCATAACACGAGTCGACCGCGGTCAGAGTGTCCAATCACATTGCAGATGTACTAGGCATGATCTTGCAGGTTCCAAAAAGGCAGAATACTGGTGGCTCGGTGTGGCTATTGTGTGCAATGCCTTGACAAAGCTGGCATGTGCCACTGACCATGACCACAAAGTTTACCATGTGACTTAAACCTTATGAATCGTAACACGAGTCAGCCACGGTCAGAGTGCCCAACCACAGCGCACATCTGATATGCACGACCTTGCAGGTAAAAAAAGGGTAAAAAACCGTTAGCTTGGCACGGCTATTGTGCGGAATGCCTTGATAAAGTTGGCATGTGCCACTGCCATGACCACAAAGTTTACCAAGTACCTTTAACGGCTATGAATCATAACACGAGTCAACCACGGTCAGAGTGTCCAATCACAGTGCGTATATACTAGGCATGAACTTATAGGTATAATGAAGGTAAAATGCTGGTGGCTTGGTGTGGCTATTGTGCGCAATGCCTTGACAAAGTTGGCATGTGCCACTGACCATGACCACAAATATATCCAAGTGAATTTTAGTTCTATTGATCATTACACGAGTCAATCACGGTCAGGGTGTCCAATCACAGTGCAGGTGTACTAGGCATGATCTTGCTGGTGCAAACAAGGTAGAATACTGGCGGCTCCATGTGGCTATTGTGCACAATGCCTTTACAAAGTTTGCATGTGCCACTGATCATGACCACAAAGTTTACCAAGTGACTTTAACTTCTACGAATCATAACACGAGTCAGCCACAGTCAGAGTGCCCAATCAAAGCGCACATCTAATATGCATGACCGTGCAAGTATAAACAAGGAAACAAACCGGTGGCTTGGCATGGCTATGGTGCGCAATGCCTTGACAAAGTTGGCATGTGACACTGACCATGACCACAAAGTTTACCAAGTACATTAAACGGCTATGAATCATAACACGAGTCAGCCACGGTCAGAGTGTCCAATCACGGTGCAGATATACTAGGCATGACCTTGAAGGTATAAACAAGGTAGAATAATGGTGGCTTGGTGTGGCTATTGTGCGCAATTCCTTGGCAAAGTTGGCATGTGCCACTGACCATGACCACAAATATATCCAAGTGACTTTTACTTCTATTGATCATAACACGAGTCAGCCACTGTCTGAATGTTCAACCACAGTGCAGATGTACTAGGCATGATCTTGCAGGTGCAAACAAGGTAGAATACTGGTGGCTCGGTTTGGCTATTGTGCGCAATCCATTGACAAAGTTGGCATGTGCCACTGACAATGACCACAATGTTTACCAAGTGACTTTAACTTCTACGAATCGTAATACGAGTCAGCCACGGTCAGAGTGCCCAATCACAGTGCACATATAATATGCATGACCTTGCAGGTATAAACAAGTTAAAAACCCGGTGGCCTGGCACGGCTATTGTGCGCAATGCCTTGACAAAGTTGGCATGTGCCACTGACCATGACCACAAAGTTTATCAAGTACCTTAAACGGCTATGAATCATAACACGAGTCAGCCACGGTCAGAGTGCCCAATCACAGTGTAGATGTACTGGGCATGACCTAGCAGGTATAAACAAGGTAAAATACTGGTGGCTCAGTGTGGCTATTGTGCACAATGCCTTGACAAAGTTGGCATGTGCCACTGACCATGACCACAAATGTATCCAAGTGACTTTTACTTATATTAATCATAACACGAGTCAAACACGGTCAGAGTGTCCAGTCACAGTGCATATGTACTAGGCTTGATCTTGCAGGCGCACAATAGCCGTGCAAAGCCACCGGGTTTTTACCTTGTTTATACATGCAAGGTCATGCATACTAGATGTGCACTGTGATTGGATACTCTGACCGTGTCTGACTCGTGTTATGATCAATAGAATTAATAGTCACTTTGATTCATTTGTGGTCATGGTCAGTGGCACATGCCAACTTTATCCAGGCATTGCGCACAATAGCCACACCGAGCCACCAGTATTATACCTTGTTTGTATCTGCAAGATCATGCCTAGTACATGTGCACTGTAACTGGACTCTCTAACCGTGACTGACTCGTGTTATGATCAATAGAAGTAAAAGTCACTTGGATGCATTTGTGGTCATGGTTAGTGGCATATGCCAACTTTGTCAAGGCATTGCGCCGAATATCCATACTGAGCATCCAATATTCTACCTTGTTTATACCTGCAAGATCATGTCCAGTATATCTACACTGTGGTTGGAGAGACCGTGGCTGACTCGTGTTATGATTCATAGCCGTTTACGGTACTAGGTAAACTTTGTGGTCATGGTCAGTGGGACATGCCAACTTTGTCAAGGCATTGCGCACAATAGTCGTGCCAAGCCACCGGTTTTTTACCCTTTTTATACCTGCAAGATCATGCCTAATACATCTGAACTGTGATTAGGCACTCTGACCGTGGCTGACTCGTGTTACGATTTGTATAAGTTAAAGTCTCTTGGTAAACGTTGTCGTCATGGGCAGCGGCACATGCCAACTTTGTCAAGGCATTGCGCACAATTGCCACACCAAGCCACCACTGTTCTACCTTGTTTGTACCTGCAAGATCATGCCTAGTACATCTGCACTATGATTGGACACTCTGACCGTGGCTGATTTGTCTTATGATTCGTAGAGGTTAAAATCACTTGGTAAACTTTGTGGTCATGGTCAGTGGTGTTGGAAGTACAGCAAGAACCAAACTCGATCCTCCCACCTCTCGGTAAGTCCGACTCTTGAGAAGGTTCAGGTATCATTGGAACCACCTTGACTCAACGGCTCTTTGGTCTCTCGACGGTTTGAACCGACACATCAAGTGATCCCCTAATAGAGTGATAAAACTGTCACGCGCGTCCGGCTAGCAGAAAGAAGCCGTTTACCCCTGTTCTGTTCTATATAGTGAGGATGTTCATTCCCTCATAAATGAAACCAGAACAGTTCTCTTTATAGTATTCCCTTTGGTTCCGCGGCTTCACCACCGTGTTCTTGCTCTGCTCGCTTCTTGCTTCCATTGCCTTTGCCCACCACTGTCTCCTCACGATCCTTTGCTTCACCACCCTCAACCTTTTGCTTCCGACGCCTTCATTGCTTCATCCTCAAGTTCTCTCACCGTTACTCTATCTACCTTGGAGCTTCAGTGTCTTGCGTCCTTTCATAAACCTGCGCCTAACTCCTACGGCCTGCACCCAAGGCTCTACTTCCGTCACTCTGCGACGTCACTTCTGCCTGCTTCATTGCTTCTGCTCGCTTCTGCTCCTGCCGTCCTCTCTCATTGCATTCTTCTGACATGGTATCAGAGCATCAGGCGACATCACCTGGTGTCTCGTGACCGAGTCATTGCTCTACTGCCACCATTATGTCCCTTCTTGATTCTGCACCCCTCCGCCGCCGTCACCGCCACTTCGCGCCTCTCCGCTTCATCAGCAGCTGATATCAATAGCACCACTTAAAGTGCTCGTCATGCTAAAGCAACGGCTCGTCATCCTAAGGAAACCCTGTGCCCATTTTGTGCCCGTGGCCAACAATCGGTGACTCGGCGTGTACAACAGCCGCAAGCAGCTCCCGAGCCGCCACCCGCCGTCAACTTCCGAGAAGCTTCCTAACGTCTACAACCTGCTACCTCCCATGATCTCACCCGTCGCAAGCACCTCCGTCCTTCGCCTTTTCCCTTCATTGGCCTCATCTGCGCCATCTGCCCCATCAACATCAGCCTCTTCTCACTTGTTGTGCCGTACCGCATCCTCGTACCACCTTCTTGCATCGTCAGCAGCAGCAGTGCAACGCCCGCCGTCAGGAAATCAGACACCACCAGTCTTCCTGCTCCCATTACGAGCCAACTGGGGAACAAGCTGTCTCTCTCCTGACATCAGTTGACTGGAATATTTGCTCGCCGCATGACTCCCTTTCCTGTAATCAGTCTCCTCAAGCCAACAGGATATCGGACACCACCAGTCTTCCTGTCTGTCGGTCTCAGGCCAACTGGGGAACAAGCCGTCACTCTCCTAAAAAGCAGAGCACTTGGTGGCTTCATCTCGCCGCCGTTCTCTCCCTACCATTATTTCCATCTTCTGCCTCCATCACGCGTGCATCATCTTCAACAGTCTTCCCATCTTTTCATCTTTATGTCATCATCACCTTCATCTCCTGTCCTCAACCCTTATCATCTGTCTTCTTCAAGCCGCCCTCCGTCCTCTTCCTCATCTCAGCTTCATTGGACCTCCTCGAACAGCTCCTCATCAGCATCGCCATCCTTGCCAATCATTTGCATCACCTTCGCATCAGTTCTCCTCATCAGTCTCCGCAGNGCAGAGCACTTGGTGGCTTCATCTCGCCGCCATTCTCTCCCTACCATTATTTCCATCTTCTGCCTCCATCACGCGTGCATCATCTTCAACAGTCTTCCCATCTTTTCATCTTTGCGTCATCATCACCTTCATCTCCTGTCCTCAACCCTTATCATCTGTCTTCTTCAAGCCGCCCTCCGTCCTCTTCCTCATCTCAGCTTCATTGGACCTCCTCGAACAGCTCCTCATCAGCATCGCCATCCTTGCCAATCATTTGCATCACCTTCGCATCAGTTCTCCTCATCAGTCTCCGCAGCGCACGTGGTTCTGCCCCTGCGCCCACTCAGCCATCAGCCGCCTCCTCCTCCTCCCTCTTCGTTTCCGCATCATCTTCTGCTCGGCACAAGGATCCGCCCGGTCGCATCGCCCACTTCGCGATGATCTGCGCCCACGTCGAGAACTTCCGCAGTGCACGTGGTTTCGCCCCTGCACCCACTCCTCTTTCATCAACCTCCCGTTTGATCATCATCCGCATCTGTGGCCAGCACAAGGATCTACATGAGCTCGCTGCCCGCTTCGTAGCAGCCTGCACCCACGCCGACATCAGATTTCTCACGGCATGTTGGCACCTGCCTTCCACTTGCCGCATTCTACCACCTATATTTTAGAAGCGCACGTGGTTTTGCCCCTGCGCCCACTCCATCACCCATCATTCCTCCGTCATTATCCTCTTACGCTCCGCTCGGCACATGGACCCGCCTGGTCAAATCGCCCTGTCTGCAACGACTTGCACCCACACCAACCCTTCCTCAACACACGTGGTTCTGCCCCTGCGCTCAATCAGCCATTTGTCATTTCTACCACCATCGCTTCCTCCGCTTCAGCTTCCGCACGGCACAAGGATCCGCCCGGTCGTATCACCCGTTTCGTGACAACCTGCGCCCATGTCAACAACTGCAGTAGCGTATGTGGCATCGCCTTTGCTCGCACTCATCATCTCGTTCTCATCATCCAACATCATCATCCTCGTCCTCTTTTCATCACGTCATCAGCAGCATCATAAATCTCTATCCTCCTCTTCCTCATCCCTCAGCTGCATCAGCTGTCCTCCTCCTTCACCCTTCCGCCTCCTCTCAGCGTCCTTGACCTCATCGGGGTCCCAGACAGGATGACAATGTTCAGGCCACCAGAACCTCCAAATCATGCTGCTTGGTGACCCACTATGGTTTTCGCGCAGCGACTCCCACTCCTCTACTTCAACAATGATGACACCTCAAACTTCAGCATCTGGCATGATGCCTTGGGATCGACGATTTCCACCATCATGGTACGAGGGTTCTCCTACCTCTCCCTCGTGAGCAATGAGTGAGAATATCCACGACAAGATTCTACCTCGTTCATCGTCCTGACCGAGCATACTGGGGCGATTACTTCTACGTCACCCATCAAATTCGAGCCCTCCTCTACATCATCACCGACAAGGTGTTCCATTGCATCATTCAGTCGCACAGATACTCCCTCCGGAGGATTCTGCGTGACATATGATTGCAATGTACCCAAGGGAGGCCGAGACCACTGAATAACGCAACAGTACAAGCTGCTCGGCCAATCGGATTGATACCTTCTGAAATCCCAGCCTCAACTCCCAGACCTCGCCGACTCCCACGGCCTCCTCCTCCAAGACGACGACCAAAAATTCCTCCAGTTGTCTCCTTGGAGTGTTAGAAATACAGTAAGAACCAAACTCGCTCCTCCCACCTCTTGGTAAATCCGAGCCTCGAGAAGGTTCAGGTATCACTGGAACCACCTTGACTCTACGGCTCTTCGGTCTCCCGACCGTTTGAATCAACACGTGAAGGGATCCCCTAATAAAGTGATGAAATTGTCACCCGCGTCCGGCTAGCGGAAAGAAGCCGATTACCCCTGTTCTGTTGCATATAATGAGGATGTTCATTCCCTCACAAACTTAACCGAAATAGTTATGTTCATCATGTTCCCTTTGGTTTTGCGGCTTCGCTGCCATGTTCTCGCTCTGCTTGCTTCTCGCTTCCATTGCCTTCGCCCACCACTATCTCCTCACGGCCCTTCGCTTCACCACCCTCAACCTTTCGCTTCTGACACCTTCCTTGCTTCATCCTCAAGTTCTCTCACCTGCACTCTGTCTACCTTGGAGCTTCACTATTTCGCGTCCTTTCACGAATCTGCGCCTAACTCCTAAGGTCTGCACTTACTGCTCAACTTCTGTCACTCCACGACGTCACTTCTTCCTGCTTCATTGCTTTTTATTGCTTGTGCTCCTGCCAACCTCTCTTATTGCATTCTTCTGACAAGTGGCACATGCCATCTTTGTCAAGGCATTGCGCACATTAGCCACACCGAGCCACCAGTATTCTACCTTGTTTGCACCTGTAAGATCATGCCTAGTATATCTGCATTGTGATTTTACACTCTGACCGAGGTTAACCCGTGTTATGATTCATAACCGTTTAAGGTGCTTGGTAAATTCTGTGGTCATGGCTAGTGGCACATGCCAACTTTGTCAAGGCATTGTGCACAATAGTCGTGCCAAGCCACCAGTTTATTACTTTGTACATACCTGTAAGGTCATGCATATTATATGTGCACTATATTTGGGCACTCTAACTGTGGCTAACTCGTGTTACGATTCGTAGAAGTTTAATTCACTTGGTAAACTTTGTGGTCATGGTCAGTGGCACATGCCAACTTTGTCAAGGCATTGCACACAATAGCCACACTGAGCCACCAGTATTCTACCATTTTTTATACCTACAAGGTCATGCCCAATATATCTGCACTGTGATTGGACACTCTGATTGTGACTGACTCGTGTTATGATTCATAGCCGTTTAAGGTACGTGGTAAACTGTGTGTTCATGGTCAGTGGCACATGCCAACTTTGTCCAGCCATTGCGCACAATAGCCATGCCAAGCCACCGGTTTTTTACCTGGTTCATACCTGCAAGGCCATGCCTAGTACATCTGAACTGTGATTGGGCACTCTGATAGTGACTGACTCGTCTAACGATTCGTAGAAGTTAAAGTCACTTGTTAAACCTTGTGGTCATGGTCAGTGTCACATGCCAACTTTGTCAAGGCATTGCGCACAATAGTCACACCGACCCACCAGTATTCTACCTTGTTTATACCTGCAAGGTCATGCCCAGTATGTCTGCATTGTGATTGGACACTCTGGCCGTGGCTGACTCATGTTATGATTCATACCCGTTTAATGTACTTGGTAAACTTTATGGTCATGGTCAGTGGCACATGCCAACTCTGTCAAGGCATTGCGCACAATAACCGTGCCAAGCCACCGTTTTTTTCCCTTGTTCATACCTGCAAGGTCATGCCTAGTACATCTGAACTGTGATTGGGCACTCTGAATGTGGCTGACTCGTGTTACGATTCGTAGAAGTTAAAGTCACTTGGTAAACTTTGTTGTCATGGTCACTGGCACATGCCAACTTTGTGAAGGCGTTGCGCACGATAGCCACACCGAGCCACAAGTATTCTACCTTGTTTATACCTCCAAGGTCATGCCCAGTATATGTGTACTGTGATTGGACACGCTGACCGTGGCTGACTCCTGTTATGATTCATAGCCGTTTAAGGTACTTGGTAAACTTTGTGGTCATGGTCAGTGGCACATGCCAATTTTGTCAAGGCATTTCGCACAATAGCCGTGCTAAGCCACCGGTTTTTTACCTTGTTCATACCTGCAAGGTCATGCATATTGGATGTGCACTGGGATCGGGCACTCTGACTGTGGCTGACTCGTGTTATGACTCGTAGAAGTTAAAGTCACTTGGTAAACTTTGTGGTTATGGTCAGTGGCACATGCCAACTTTGTCAAGGCATTGCGCACAATAGCCACACAGATCCACCAGTATTCTGCCTTGATTATACCTGCAAGGTCATGCCCAGTATATGTACACTATGATTGGACACTCTGACCGTGGCTGACTCGTATTATGATTCATAGCCGTTTAGGGTACTTGGTAAACTTTGTGGTCATGGTCAGTGGCACATGCCATCTTTGTCCAGGCATTGCGCACAATCGCCGTGCCAAGCCACCAGTTTTGTACCCGGTTTATACCTGCAAGGTCATGCCTAGTACATCTGAACTGTGATTGGGCACTCAGACTGTGGCTGACTCGTGTTACCATTCGTAGAAGTTAAAGTAATTTGGTAAACTTTGTGGTCATGGTCAGTGGCACATGCCAAATTTGTCGAGGCATTGCGCACAATAGCCACACCGAGCAACGAGTATTCTACCTTGTTTCTACCTGCAAGATCATGCCCAGTACATCTGCACTGTGATTGGAATATCTGACCGTGGATGACTTGTGTTATGATCAATAGAAGTAAAAGTCACTTGGATACATTTGTGGTCATGGTCAGTGGCACATGCCAACTTTTTCAAGGCATTGCGCATAATAGGCACGCATCGCTCCTCGCTTTTCCTGTCTTCGCCAGTCCCTCTCAAGTCTTCGCTCAGTCACTCTCGCTCCCTCGCTCAGCTCTCAAACTCCGCCAACCATCACTCATCTTGTCAACACTCTCTCTCACATCAACCTGTCTACCTCAGCTACCTTGCGTCTCAGCCTCTATCCATTTCCGTGACTAACTCCTCGGACCGCTCTCGCCTACGTCACTCTCCTGACATACACTTGCATGTCCCGACACTTCTGCCTGCTTCTGCTGCTGTTGTTGTCATGCCTATATTATTCTGACATGGTATCAGAGCATCTGGCAACATCACCTGGTGCCCCGTAACCACGTCATCGCTCTGCCGCCGTCTTCCCTCCATCGCTTCCACCTGCAATCTTCTACCACTGCTACCGTCGTCTCGCGCCTCGCCGCCTCACCTGCAGCTGACATCTGCAAGTCGGCCTGACGAGTTCTCCGTGCTAAGGAAACGCATTGTCATCCCAAGGAAGCCCTGCGCCCATTTCTGCGACCGTGGCCAACAACCGGTGACTTGTCGTCCACATCAGCCACGAGAAACTCTCGAGCCGCAGTCTGCTGTCAACTACCAAGAAGCTTCCTGTTGTCTGCCATCCGCTGTCCCTTGTCACATCTGCCTCCGCAAGCATCTTCTTCTCATCCATCTTGCCTCATAAGCCTCATCTACCACTGCGTCACTTTATCCTCAACCCGCTCGCATCCATCATCTCGAGCCGCCTTCTCGCATCGCTTTCTCGCCTCGTCAACAGCTGCAGCCAAAACTGCCGCCGTCAAGATATTGGACACCACCAGTCTTCCTGCTCCCACTTCCGAGCCAACTGGGGAACAAGCCGTCACTCTCCTGACATCAGCGGTCCAGTGGATCTGCTCGCTACCTGAATCCCTCTGCCGCAACCAACTTTTGCAGCTGACAGGATATCGGACACCACCAGTCTTCCTGCTCCCATCTTTGAGCCAGCGGCATCATCTCCGGCCTTCCTGGTCATCATGATATCATCCTCCAAATCTTACTGCAGCTGCCTGCTGACCAACTGACCCTCGCTGTCATCAGCCCCAAACTCATGGCAGCAGAACAGGACTACGTCGCCAAACAAGCACGCGAGACTACCATCGCCACCAACTCATTTGAAACCATGGTCGACACCACCAACAACCGCATGTTCAACCGTTTCTTGCCTGTTCCTACATCATCCGCCGCGGTCCATTCAAAGGAACCAAGAGTCGCCGCCGCAACCACCCGCCTCAGGTCTGTGATCATCGCGCCACTGACGAGTGACTGGATCAGAACCCCGGCAAGTCCTATGGTGAACAACCCAACTGGGTGGAAGAGCGTCGTCAGCGCTACTACAACTGGATGGGAAGCTCAAACTAGCATTATACTCCAGCCAACAACATGGAAACTCCATCTTCTCCTGCCATCCCTGCTGCCGTGAACCCTGCTCCTAACAATGCTGTCATGTTAGGAGTAGTTGAGCCTGTGACTGAGATTGGATCTGAGGAGTATGGTTTTGAGATGTACACCGCGTCCTCCTCTCCTTCTCTCTCTTCTCACCCCTCTCTATGCAGCTTTGATTCCTTACACATTGCCCTCATCCAGCCTCCGACTACATACTCCACGGCCCGTCACAGTCATTTCCTCTTCATTCACGATCAATACTCACAGCACTGCACTATTCTCTCCCTTCGTACACTGACCAGAGCTGTCCCTGCACTTAGGGACTGGTTTAATCAACAGACCAAACACTTTGACCGACCACCCCGCCTCATCCTCTCCAACACCTCTCACGCACCTCTTCACACCTTTCTCACAAGCTACTGAACAACTCACGGAACACTGTTGACCGCAGCCCCCGCCCATGGCAAGCTTCTCGTCAATCGTCTACTGCAAGAAGTAGACTACTTCATGAAGACGCATCACATGACCTCACAGATCTGGACTGCCTGCCTTCGCAGAGTTGTCACCGCCCATAACCTGCGCAGATCCAAGTACGGCCCAAGTCCAAGAACTGTATGGATACGTGATCGGAATCAGTCGGCCTCTTACTGCAAACCCACACTGCCTCACTGCAACTCAACTGAACTCTCCTCCACAGCACTGACGAACTGCTCCTCTCCTCTCACCGAAGACCCCTCAACCACTGCTCAAAAGCTGCTGCATCGTCCAGGTTTCCTCTCTTCTCTCTACAACCTGGTGCTAAGGCGTCCACCGCCTCCAAAACCTCCCAAGCTCTCTCTATGCTGCTCTCCCACAGAAGCAAGACTCGCAGGCCTACCACCCACGGCTTGCACCCCTCTCCCGATCTAAGGGGGGTGTCAGATATTATCTCAAAGATCGCTTCAAGGGGTGCAGCCACTGAGGAAATAAAGAGTGCCAATGCAGGTTCATCTCCGGAGTCACAAGATCAACACCCAAACGGTCTTACGTCCGACAAGCTGTGGGAGCCTCGCCAATACCGAAACCAACGGCCGCATACCACAACGGCCCAGGCGAAACGCACCTGCGAAGATCGTGCCTGCACTCACCACTCCCCTATGCGTACGGCTAGCAAAGCCGAATCGTGGTCTCGTGGTGCTCCCTAAACTCGAACTTTCCCGAGCCGCTATCTCTATGCCCGCTCGACGAAGCGCGCTAGGCTAGACCTTTCCTATTTGTATTGCTTCTACTACTTTCTATCATCAATCCATTGGATTCCCTTCAAGCTCGCCCTTTGGGCCGTCTCCAGTCTCTCCTGCCCTCCATTCTCAGCTCAGCGCCCGTGCTCTCGCACTGCGCCCTCTCACTTCTGCTAAACGTCACTCATACGTCAGCAACGCCCGCACCTCCAAGGAAGCTTCTATTCTGCCCTCAAGGTGCTGCGTCCACTTCCTTCCTGCAAAGATCTCAGCGCTCGCACCTTTGGTGTCGCGCCCAGGCCTTTCCTTATCATTCCTCTTCATCCTCCGCTTCCGCTTGTCGTCCTATCGCCGCTTCCACTTCGCTTCTGCTCGTACTCCTGTCGACCATTGAAACGCTCGTCTCTCCGACCGAGTTCACTATGCGGCAGCACTTGCAATCTTCTGACAATGATCAATAGTAAAATTCACTTGGATACATTTGTGGTAATGGTCAGTGGCAGTGCCAACTTTTTCAAGGCATTGCACACAATAGCCACACAGAGCCACCAATATTCTATCTTGTTTATACGTGCAGGGTCATGCCTAGTACATCTGTACTGTGATTGGACACTCTGATCGTGGCGGACTCGTGCTATGATCAATAGAAGTAAAAGTCACTTGGATACATTTGTGGTCATTGTCAGTGGCACATGCCAACTTTGTCAAGGCATTGCGCACAATAGCCACACCGAGCCACCAATTACCTTGTTTGTACCTGCAAGGTCATGCCCAATACATCAGCACTATGATTGGACACTCTGACCGTGGCTGACTCATGTTATGATTCATAGCCGTTTAAGGTACTTGGTAAACTTTGTGGTCATGGCCAGTGGCACATGCCAACTTTGTCAAGGCATTGCGCACAATAGCCGTGCCAAGCCACCGGTTTTTTACCTTGTTTATACCTGCACAATCATGCCTAGTACATCTGCACTGTGATTGGACACTCAGACCGTGGCTGACTCGTGTTATGATTCGTAGAAGTTAAAGTCACTTGGTATATCTGTTCTGTAAATGGACACTCTGACCGTGGCTGACTTGTGTCATAATTCATAGCCGTTTAAGGTACTTGGTAGACTTTGTGGTCATGGCCAGTGGCACATGCCAAATTTGTCAAGGCATTGCGCACAATAGCTGTGCCAAGCCACCGGTTTTTTACCTTGTTTATATGTGGAAGGTCATGCATATTAGATGTGCGCTGCGATTGGGCACTCTGAAAGTGGCTGACTTGTGTTACAATTTGTAGAAGTTAAAGTCACTTGGAAAACTTTGTGATCATGGGCAGTGGCACATGCCAACTTTTTGAAGGCATTCCGTACAGTATTCACACCGCGCCACCAGAATTCTACCTTGTTTGCACCTTCAAGATCATGCCTCGTACATCTGCACTGTGATTGGACACTGTGCCCGTGGCTGACTCGTGTTATGATCAAAAGAAGTAAAAGTCACTTGGATAAATTTGTGGTCATGGTCAGTGTCACATGCCAACTTTGTCAAGACATTGCACACAATAGCCAAACCAAGCCACCAGTATTCTACCTTGTTTGTACCTGCAAGGTCATGCCTATAACATCTGCACTGTGATTGGACACTCTAACCGTGGCTAACTCATGTTATGATGAATACAAGTTAAAGTCACTTGGATACATTTGTGGTCATGGTCAGTGGCACATGCCAACTTTGTCAAGGCATTGCGTACAATAGCCACATCGAGCCACCAGTTACCTTGTTTGTACCTGCAAGGTCATGCCAAGTATATCTGCACTTTGATTGGACACTCTGACCGTGGTTGACTCATGTTATGATTCATAGCCGTTTAAGGTACTTGGTAAACTTTGTGGTCATGGTCACTGGCACATGCCAACTTTGTCAAGGCATTGCGCACAATAGCGGTGCCAAGCCACCGGTTGTTTACCTTGTTTAAACCTGCAAGGTCATGCACATTAGATGTGCACTTTCATTGGGCACTCTGACTGTGGCTGGCCCGTGTTACGATTCGTAGAAGTTAAAGTCACTTGGTAAACTTTGTGGTCATGGTCAGTGGCACATGCCAAGTTTGTCAAGGCATTGTGCACAATAGCCACACTGAGCCACCAGTATTCTGTCAGAAGATTGCAATGAGCGAGGATGATCAGAGTAGAAGCAATCAGAAGCACTGAAACAGGTAGGAGTGAGTTAGCAGAACGACGAAAGCGGAAGGGCGAAGGCAGTCCCAAGGAGTTTGTCGCACAGCCTCGGGAGAGGCGAGGCACAGGAACTCCAAGGCAGACAGAGGGCGGGGAGTGAGCACGGGAGCGAAGTGAGTGGAGCTCCAGTCGTGAGAAAAGGGTTACGAGTGATGAAGCGAAGCGATAGATGGTAAGCGAAGGCAGCGAAGGCAGGAGGCGAGCAGAGCGAGAACACGGCGGCAGCACCATGGAACCAAAAAGGGAACAGGATGTGTAGAACTGTTATGGTTAACGCGAGGGAATGAACATCCTCGGTATAGAAAGACAACAGGACAAACATGCATAGAAACGGCTTCTATCCACTAGCCGGACGCGGTGTGACAGGTGTCCCTTTATTAGGGGATTACTTGACAGTAGGTTCTGAACGGTCGAGTGACCGGAGAACCGTTGCTCAAGTTGGTTCGGTCCAGGACCTGATGTTGGCCCTTTTTTTGCCGCGCTCGTCATTGTTCTGCGATGTCACTTCACTTCCACGCCTTCCATGTTGTCCTCCGCACATCTCCTCCTTCCGCACACCATAAGACTTCATTCCACATTCGCCAGGACACAATGTCACAATTGATCACTCACAAGTGGTCTTTCCTCCATTCACATCACCCCTCTGATATGGCAATTCCGCGGAACTCCATCACCCCCTCCCGGAACACCCCTATTCCGCGGATTTGGCTTCCCCCGAGTGTCCCTGACATGGCAATTCCG
>SZWC01003883.1:60564-72718 GCA_023375785.1 Penium margaritaceum | reverse complement strand
AGTATTCTACCTTGTTTGTACCTGCAAGATCATGCCCAGTATATCTGCACTATGATTGGACACTCTGACTGTGACTGACTCGTGTTATGATTCATAGTCCTTTAAGGTACTTCGTAAACGTTGTGGTCATGGTGAGTGGCTCATGCCAACTTTGTCAAGGCATTGTGCACAATAGCCACACCGAGCCACCAGTATTCTATCTTGTTTGCACCTGCTAGTTCATGCCTAGTACATCTGCACTGTGATTGGACACTCTGACCGTGGCTGACTCGTGTTATGATGAATACAAGAAAAATTCACTTGGATACATTTGTGGTCATGGTCAGTGGCACTTCAACTTTGTCAAGGTATTGCACACAATAGCCACACCGAGCCACCAGTATTCTACCTTATCTATACCTGCAAGGTCATGCCTAGTACATCAGCACTATGATTGGACAAACTGACTGTGGCTGACTCGTGTTATGGTCAATAGAAGTAAAAGTCACTTCGATACAACTGTGGTCATGGTCTGTAGCACATGCCAACGTTTTCAAGGCATTGCGCACAATAGCCACACCGAGCCACCAGTATTCTACCTTATTTATACATGTAAGGTCATGCCCAGTATATCTGCACTATGATTCGACACTTTGACCGTGGCTGACTCGTGTTATGATTCATAGCCGTTTAATGTATTTGGTAGGCTTTGTGGTCATGGTCAGTGGCACATGCCAACTTTGTCAAAGCATTGCGCACAATAGCCATTCCAAGCCACCGGTTATTTACCTTGTTGATACCTGCAATGTCATGCATATTAGATGTGCGCTGTGATTGGGCACTCTGACTGTGGCTGACTCGTGTTACCATTCGTAGACGTTAAAGTCACTTGGTAAACTTTGTGGTCATGGTCAGTGGCACGTGCCAAATTTGTCAAGGCATTCCGCACAATAGCCACGCGGAGCCACCAGTATTCTACCTTGTTTATACCTGCAAGGTCATGCCCAGTATATCTTCACTGTTATTGAACACTCTGACCGTGGCTGAGTCGTGTTATGATTCATAGCCGTTGAAGGTACTTGGTAAACTTTGTGATCTTAGTCAGTGGCACACACCAACTTTGTCAAGGCATTGCACACAATAGCCACACTAAGCTACAAGTATTGTACCTTGTTTGCATATGCAATATCATGCCTAGTAAATCTGCACTGTTACTGGACACTCTGACCGTGGCTGACTTGTGTTATGATCAATAGAAGTAAAAGTCACTTGCATACATTTGTGGTCATGGTCCGTGGCACATGCCAACTTTGTCAAGGCATTGTGCACATTAGCCACACCGAGCCACCAGTATTATACCTTGTTCATACCTGCAAGATCATGCCTAGTACATCTGCATTGTGATTGGACACTCTGACCGTGGCTGACTCGTGTTATGATCAATAGGAGTAAAATTCACTTGGATACATTTGTGGTCATGGTAAGTGGCACATGCCAACTTTGTCAAGGCATTACGCACAGTAGCCACACCGGGCCACATGTATTCTACCTTGTTTATACCTGCAAGGTCATGCCCAGTATATCTGCACTGTGCTTGGAGTCTCTGACCATGGCTGACTCGTGTTATGATCAATAGAAGTAAAAGTCACTTGGATACATTTGTGGTCATGGTCAGTGGCACATGCCAACTTTGTCAAGGCATTGCGCACAATAGCCACACCGAGCCACAGTATTCTACCCTGTTTGTACCTGCAAGATCATGCCTAGTACATCTGCACCGTGATTGGACACTCTGACCGTGGCCGACTCGTGTTATGATCAATAGAAGGAAAAGTCACTTGGATACATTTGTGGTCATGGTCAGTGGCACATGCAAAATTTGTCAAGGCATTGCGCACAACAACCACACCGAGCCACCAGTATTCTACCTTGTTTGTACCTGCAAGATCATGCCCAGTATATCTGCTTTGTGATTGGACACTCTGATCGTGGCTGACTCGTGTTATGATTCATAGCCGTTTAATGTATTTGGTAGGCTTTGTGGTCATGGTCAGTGGCACATGCCAAGTTTGTCACGGCATTGCGCACAATAGCCACACCGAGCCACAGTATTCTACCCTGTTTGTACCTGCAAGATCATGCCTAGTACATCTGCACCGTGATTGGACACTCTGACCGTGGCCGACTCGTGTTATGATCAATAGAAGGAAAAGTCACTTGGATACATTTGTGGTCATGGTCAGTGGCACATGCAAAATTTGTCAAGGCATTGCGCACAACAACCACACCGAGCCACCAGTATTCTACCTTGTTTGTACCTGCAAGATCATGCCCAGTATATCTGCTTTGTGATTGGACACTCTGATCGTGGCTGACTCGTGTTATGATTCATAGCCGTTTAATGTATTTGGTAGGCTTTGTGGTCATGGTCAGTGGCACATGCCAAGTTTGTCACGGCATTGCGCACAATAGCCACACCGAGCCACAGTATTCTACCCTGTTTGTACCTGCAAGATCATGCCTAGTACATCTGCACCGTGATTGGACACTCTGACCGTGGCCGACTCGTGTTATGATCAATAGAAGGAAAAGTCACTTGGATACATTTGTGGTCATGGTCAGTGGCACATGCAAAATTTGTCAAGGCATTGCGCACAACAACCACACCGAGCCACCAGTATTCTACCTTGTTTGTACCTGCAAGATCATGCCCAGTATATCTGCTTTGTGATTGGACACTCTGATCGTGGCTGACTCGTGTTATGATTCATAGCCGTTTAATGTATTTGGTAGGCTTTGTGGTCATGGTCAGTGGCACATGCCAAGTTTGTCACGGCATTGCGCACAATAGCCACACCGAGCCACAGTATTCTACCCTGTTTGTACCTGCAAGATCATGCCTAGTACATCTGCACCGTGATTGGACACTCTGACCGTGGCCGACTCGTGTTATGATCAATAGAAGGAAAAGTCACTTGGATACATTTGTGGTCATGGTCAGTGGCACATGCAAAATTTGTCAAGGCATTGCGCACAACAACCACACCGAGCCACCAGTATTCTACCTTGTTTGTACCTGCAAGATCATGCCCAGTATATCTGCTTTGTGATTGGACACTCTGATCGTGGCTGACTCGTGTTATGATTCATAGCCGTTTAATGTATTTGGTAGGCTTTGTGGTCATGGTCAGTGGCACATGCCAAGTTTGTCACGGCATTGCGCACAATAGCCACACCGAGCCACAGTATTCTACCCTGTTTGTACCTGCAAGATCATGCCTAGTACATCTGCACCGTGATTGGACACTCTGACCGTGGCCGACTCGTGTTATGATCAATAGAAGGAAAAGTCACTTGGATACATTTGTGGTCATGGTCAGTGGCACATGCAAAATTTGTCAAGGCATTGCGCACAACAACCACACCGAGCCACCAGTATTCTACCTTGTTTGTACCTGCAAGATCATGCCCAGTATATCTGCTTTGTGATTGGACACTCTGATCGTGGCTGACTCGTGTTATGATTCATAGCCGTTTAATGTATTTGGTAGGCTTTGTGGTCATGGTCAGTGGCACATGCCAAGTTTGTCACGGCATTGCGCACAATAGCCACACCGAGCCACAGTATTCTACCCTGTTTGTACCTGCAAGATCATGCCTAGTACATCTGCACCGTGATTGGACACTCTGACCGTGGCCGACTCGTGTTATGATCAATAGAAGGAAAAGTCACTTGGATACATTTGTGGTCATGGTCAGTGGCACATGCAAAATTTGTCAAGGCATTGCGCACAACAACCACACCGAGCCACCAGTATTCTACCTTGTTTGTACCTGCAAGATCATGCCCAGTATATCTGCTTTGTGATTGGACACTCTGATCGTGGCTGACTCGTGTTATGATTCATAGCCGTTTAATGTATTTGGTAGGCTTTGTGGTCATGGTCAGTGGCACATGCCAAGTTTGTCACGGCATTGCGCACAATAGCCACACCGAGCCACAGTATTCTACCCTGTTTGTACCTGCAAGATCATGCCTAGTACATCTGCACCGTGATTGGACACTCTGACCGTGGCCGACTCGTGTTATGATCAATAGAAGGAAAAGTCACTTGGATACATTTGTGGTCATGGTCAGTGGCACATGCAAAATTTGTCAAGGCATTGCGCACAACAACCACACCGAGCCACCAGTATTCTACCTTGTTTGTACCTGCAAGATCATGCCCAGTATATCTGCTTTGTGATTGGACACTCTGATCGTGGCTGACTCGTGTTATGATTCATAGCCGTTTAATGTATTTGGTAGGCTTTGTGGTCATGGTCAGTGGCACATGCCAAGTTTGTCACGGCATTGCGCACAATAGCCACACCGAGCCACAGTATTCTACCCTGTTTGTACCTGCAAGATCATGCCTAGTACATCTGCACCGTGATTGGACACTCTGACCGTGGCCGACTCGTGTTATGATCAATAGAAGGAAAAGTCACTTGGATACATTTGTGGTCATGGTCAGTGGCACATGCAAAATTTGTCAAGGCATTGCGCACAACAACCACACCGAGCCACCAGTATTCTACCTTGTTTGTACCTGCAAGATCATGCCCAGTATATCTGCTTTGTGATTGGACACTCTGATCGTGGCTGACTCGTGTTATGATTCATAGCCGTTTAATGTATTTGGTAGGCTTTGTGGTCATGGTCAGTGGCACATGCCAAGTTTGTCACGGCATTGCGCACAATAGCCACACCGAGCCACAGTATTCTACCCTGTTTGTACCTGCAAGATCATGCCTAGTACATCTGCACCGTGATTGGACACTCTGACCGTGGCCGACTCGTGTTATGATCAATAGAAGGAAAAGTCACTTGGATACATTTGTGGTCATGGTCAGTGGCGCATGCCAACTTTGTCAAGGCAATGCACACAATAGCCACACCGAGCCACCAGTATTCTACCTTATTTATACATGTAAGGTCATGCCCAGTATATCTGCACTATGATTCGACACTTTGACCGTGGCTGACTCGTGTTATGATTCATAGCCGTTTAATGTATTTGGTAGGCTTTGTGATTCATAGCCGTTTAATGTATTTGGTAGGCTTTGTGGTCATGGTCAGTGGCACCGGTTATTTACCTTGTTGATACCTGCAATGTCATGCATATTAGATGTGCGCTGTGATTCGGCACTCTGACTGTGGCTGACTCGTGTTACCATTCGTAGACGTTAAAGTCACTTGGTAAACTTTGTGGTCATGGTCAGTGGCACGTGCCAAATTTGTCAAGGCATTCCGCACAATATCCACGCGGAGCCACCAGTATTCTACCTTGTTTATACATGCAAGGTCATGCCCAGTATATCTTCACTGTTATTGAACACTCTGACCGTGGCTGACTCGTGTTATGATTCATAGCCGTTGAAGGTACTTGGTAAACTTTGTGATCTTAGTCAGTGGCACACACCAACTTTGTCAAGGCATTGCACACAATAGCCACACTAAGCTACAAGTATTGTACCTTGTTTGCATATGCAATATCATGCCTAGTAAATCTGCACTGTTATTGGACACTCTGACCATGGCTGACTTGTGTTATGATCAATAGAAGTAAAAGTCACTTGCATACATTTGTGGTCATGGTCCGTGGCACATGCCAACTTTTTCAAGGCATTGTGCACATTAGCCACACCGAGCCACCAGTATTATACCTTGTTCATACCTGCAAGATCATGCCTAGTACATCTGCATTGTGATTGGACACTCTGACCGTGGCTGACTTGTGTTATGATCAATAGGAGTAAAATTCACTTGGATACATTTGTGGTCATGGTCAGTGGCACATGCAAAATTTGTCAAGGCATTGCGCACAACAACCACACCGAGCCACCAGTATTCTACCTTGTTTGTACCTGCAAGATCATGCCCAGTATATCTGCTTTGTGATTGGACACTCTGATCGTGGCTGACTCGTGTTATGATTCATAGCCGTATAAGGTACTTTGTAAACGTTGTGGTCATGGTCAGTGGCACATGCCAACTTTAACAAGGCATTGCGCACAATAGCCGTGCCAAGCCACCGGCTTTTTTGCCTTGTTTATACTTGCAAGGTCATGCCTAGTACATCTGATTTGTGATAGGACACTCCGACTGTGGCTGACTCGTGTTATGATTCGTGGAAGTTAAAGTCACTTGGTAAACTTTGTGGTCATGGTTAGTGGTACATGCCAACTTTGTCAAGGCATTGCGCAGAATAGCCGTGCCAAGCCATCGGTTTTTTATCTTGTTTACACCTGCAAGATCATGCCTAGTACATCTGAACTGTGATTAAGCACTCTGATTGTGGCTGACTGGTGTTACGATTCGTACATGATAAAGTCACTTGGTAAACTTTGTGGTCATGGTCAGTGGCACATGCCAACTTTGTCAAGGCATTGCGCACAATAGCCACACCGAGCCACCAGTATTCTACCTTGTTGGCACCTGCAAGATCATGCCTAGTATATCTGCACTGTGATTGGACACTCTGACCATGGCTGACTCCTGTTATGACTTGTAGAAGGTAATGTCACCTGGTAAACTTTGTGGTCATGGTCAGTGGAACATGCCAACTTTGTCAAGGCATTGCGCACAATAGCCACACCCAACCACCAGTGTTATACCTTGTTTGCACCTGCAAGATCATGCCTAGTACATCTGCACTGTGATTGGACCCTCTAACCGGAGCTGACTTGTGTTATGGTCAATAGAAGTAAATGTCAACTGGATACATTTGTGGTCATGGTCAGTGGCACATGCCAACTTTGTCAAGGCATTGTGCACAATAGCCACACCAAACCACCAGTATTCTACCTAGTTTATACCTGCAAGGTCATGGTCGGTATATCTGCTCTGTGATTGGACACTCTTTCCGTGGCTGACTTGTGTTATGATTCATAGCAGTTTAAGGTACTTGGTAAACTTTGTGGTCATGGTCAGTGGCACATGCCAACTCTGTCGAGGCATTGCGCACAATAGCCGTGCCAAGCCACCGGTTTTTCACCTTTTTTAAACCTACAAGGTCATGCATATAAGATGTGCACTGTGATTGGACACTCTGGCCGTGGCTGACTCGTGTTATGATCAATAGAAGCAAACGTCACTTGGATACATTTGTGGTCATGGTCAGTGACACATGCCAATTTTGTCAAGGCATCATGCACAATAGCAACACCGAGCCACCACTATTGTACCTTGTGTATACATGCAAGGTCATGCCCAGTGTATCTGCATTGTGATTGGACACTCTGATCGTGGCTGACTCGTGTTATGATTCATAGCCGTTTAAGGTACTTGGTAAACTTTGTGGTCATGGTCAGTGGCACATGCCAACTTTGTGAAGGCATTACGCACAATAGCCACACTGAGCCACCAGCATTGTACCTTGCTTGTACTTGCAAGATCATGCCTAGTAGAAATGCACTCTTATTGGACACTCTGAACGTGGCTGACTTGTGTTCTGATCAATAGAAGTAAAAGTCACATGGATACATTTGTGGTCATGGTCAGTGGCACATGCCAACTTTGTCAAGGCATTGCGTACAATAGCCACACCGAGCCACCAGTATTCTACCTTGTTTTCACCTGCAAGATCATGCCTAGTACATTTGCACTATGATTGGACACTCTGACCATGGCTGACTCGTGTTATGATCAATAGAAGTAAAAGTCACTTGGATACATTTGTGGTCATGGTCAGTGGAAAATGCCAACTTTGTCAAGGCATTGCGCACAATAGCCACACTGAGCCACAGTATTCTACCTTGTTTGTACCTGCAAGATCATGCCTAATACATCTGCATTGTGATTGGAGACTCTGACCGTGGCTGACTCGTGTTATGATTAATAGAAGTAAAAGTCACTTGGATACATTTGTGGTGATGGTCAGAGGCACATGCCAACTTTGTCAAGGCATTGCGCATAGTAGTTACACCGAGCCACCAGTGTTGTACCTTTTCATACCTGCAAGGTCATGCCCAGTACATCTACACTGTGATTGGACACTCTGACCATGGCTGACTCGTGTTATGATCAATAGAAGTCAAAGTCACTTGGATACATTTGTGATCATTGTCAGTGGCACATGCCAACTTTGTCAAGGCATTGCGCACAATAGCGACACCGAGCCGCCAGTATTATATCTTGTTTGCACCTGCAAGTTCATGCCTAGTACATCTGCACTATGATTGGACACTCTGACCGTGGCTGACTCGTGTTATGATGAATAGAAGTAAAATTCACTTGGATACATTTGTGGTCATGGTCAGTGGCACATGCCAACTTTGTCAAGGAATTGCACACAATAGCCACACCGAGCCACCAGTATTATACCTTGTTTGTACCTGCAAGGTCATGCCTTGTACATCTGCACTATGATTGGACACTCTGACCGTGGCAGACTCGTGTTATGATCAATAGAAGTAAATGTCACTTGGATACAACTGTGGTCATGGTCTGTAGCACATGCCAACTTTGTCAAGGCATTGCGCACAATAGCCACACCAAGCCACCAGTATTCTACCTTGTTTATACATGTAAGGTCATTCCCAGTATATCTGTTCTATGATTGCACTCTTTGACCGTGGCTGACTCGTGTTATGATTCTTAGCCGTTTAATGTATTTGGTAGACTTTGTGGTCATGGTCAGTGGCATATGCCAACTTTGTCAAGGCATTGCGCACAATAGCCGTGCGAAGCCACCGATTATTTACCTTGTTGATACCTGCAATTTCATGCATATTAGATGTGCTCTGTCATTGGACACTCTAACCGTGGCTGACTCGTGTTACGATTCGTAGAAGTTAAAGTCACTTGGTAAACTTTGTGGTCATGGTCAGTGGCACATGCCAAGTTTGCCACGGCATTGCGCACAATAGCCACACCGAGGCACCAGTATTCTACCTTCTTTATACCTGCAAGGTCATGCCCAGTATATCGGCACTGTGATTGGGCACTCTGACCGTGGCTGACTCGTGTTACGATTCGTAGAAGTTAAAGTCACTTGGTAAACTTTGTGGTCATGGTCAGTTGTACATGCCAAGTTTGTCAAGGCATTGCGCACAATAGCCACACCGAGCCACCAGTATTCTACCTTGTTTACACCTGAAATATCATGTATAGTACATTTGCACTGTGATTGGACACTCTGGCCGTGGCTGACTCGTGTTATGATCAATAGAAGTAAAAGTCACTTGGATAAATTTGTGGTCATGGTCGGTGGCACATGCCAACTTTGTCAAGGCATTGCACAGAATTACCACACTGAGCCACCAGTATTATACCTTGTTTATACCTGTAAGGTCATGCCCAATATATCTGCACTTTGATCGGACACTCTGAGCGTGGCTGACTTGTGTTATGATCAATAGATGTAAAAGTCACTTGGATACATCTACGGTCATGGTCAGTGGCACATGCCAACTTTTTCATGGCATTGCGCACTATAGCCACACCGAGCCACCAGTAGTCTACCTTGTTTATACCTGCAAGTTCATGCCTAGTACATCTGCACTGTGATTGGATAGTCTGACTGTCGCCGACTAGTGCAACGATTTGTAGAAGTAAAAGTCACTTGGTAAACTTTGTGGTCATGGGCTGTGGCACATGCCAACTTTGTTAAGGCATTGCGCACAATAGCCACACCGAGCCACCAGTATTCTACCTTCTCCGTATCTATAAGGTCATGCCAAGTATATCTGCACTGTGATTGGACACTCTGACCGTGGTTGAATCGTGTTATGACCAATAGAAGTAAAAGTCACTTGGATACATTTGTGGTCATTGTCAGTGGCAGGTGCCAACTCTGTCAAGGCATTGCGCACAATAGCCATACCGACCCACCTGTTTTCTACCTTGTTTATACCTGCAACATCATGCCTAGTATATCTGCACTGTGATTGGACACTCTGACCGTGGCTGACTCGTGTCATGGTTCAAAGCCGTTTAAGGTACTTGGTGAACTTTGTGGTCATGGTCAGTGGCATATGCCAACTTTGTCAAGGCATTGTGCACAATAGACACACTGAGCCACCATTATTCTATCTTGTTTGCACCTGCAAGATCATACCTAGTATAACTGTACTGTGATTAGGCACTCTGACCGTGGCTGACTCGTGTTATGATCGATATAAGTAAAAGTCATTTGGATAAATTTGTGGTCATGGTCAGTGGCACATGCCAACTTTTTTAAGGCATTGCACACAATAGCCACACCGAGCCATCAGTATTCTACCTTGTTTGTACCTGCAAGGTCATGCCTAGTACATCTGCACTGTGATTGGACACTCTGACCATGGCTCACTCGTGTTATGATCAATAGAAGTAAAAGTCACTTGGATACATTTGTGGTCATGGTCGGTGGCACATGCCAACTTTGTCAAGGCATTGCACACAATTGCCACACTGAGCCAACAGTATTCTACCTTGTTTATACCTGTAAGGTCATGCCCAATATATCTGCACTTTGATTGGACACTCTGAGCGTGGCTGACTCATGTTATGATCAATAGAAGTAAAAGTCACTTGGATACATTTGTGGTCATGGTCAGTGGCACATGCCAACTTTGCCAAGGCATTGCGCACAATAGCCTCACCGAGCCACCAGTATTCTACCTTGTTTATACCTGTAAGGTCATGCCTAGTATATCTGCACTGTGATTGGACACTCTGAGCGTGGCTGACTCATGATATGATCAATAGAAGTAAAAGTCACTTGGATACAGTTGTGGTCATGGTCAGTGGCACATGCCAATTTTGTCATGGCATTGCGCACTATAGCCACACCGAGCCACCAGTATTCTACCTTGTTTATACCTGTAAGGTCATGCCTAGTATATCTGCACTGTGATTGGACACTCTGAGCGTGGCTGACTCATGATATGATCAATAGAAGTAAAAGTCACTTGGATACAGTTGTGGTCATGGTCAGTGGCACATGCCAATTTTGTCATGGCATTGCGCACTATAGCCACACCGAGCCACCAGTATTCTACCTTGTTTATACCTGTAAGGTCATGCCTAGTATATCTGCACTGTGATTGGACACTCTGAGCGTGGCTGACTCATGATATGATCAATAGAAGTAAAAGTCACTTGGATACATTTGTGGTCATGGTCAGTGGCACATGCCGACTTTGTCAAGGCATTGCACACAATAGCCACACCGAGCCACCAGTATTCTACCTTGTTTGTACCTGCAAGGTCTTGCCTAGTACATCTGCATTGTGATTGGACACTCTAACCGTGGCTGACTCGAGTTATGATAAATAGAAGTAAAAGTAACTTGAATACATTTGTGGACATGGTCGGTGGCACATGCAAACTTTGTCAAGGCATTGCACACAATTGCAACACCGAGCCACCAGTATTCTATCTTGTTTATACCTATAAGGTCATGCCCAGTATATCTACACTGTGATTGGACAATCTGACCATGGCTGACTCATGTTATGATCAATAGAAGTAAAAGTCACTTGGATACAGTTGTGGTCATGGTCAGTGGCACATGCCAATTTTGTCATGGCATTGCGCACTATAGCCACACCGAGCCACCAGTATTCTACCTTGTTTGTACCTGCAAGATCATGCCTAGTGCATCTGCACTGTGATTGGACACTGTGACCGTGGCTGACTCGTGTTATGATTCATAGTCGTTTAAGGTACTTGGTAAACTTTGTGGTCATGGTCAGTTGCACATGCCAACTTTGTCAAGGAATTGCGCACGATAGCCGTGCCAAGACACCGGTTTTTTACCTCTTTTATACATGCAAGGACATGCATATTATATGTGCGCTGTGATTGGGTACTCTGACAGTGAATGAGTCGTGTTACAGTGCGTAGAAGTTAAAGTCACTTGGTAAACTCTGTGGTCATGGTCAGTGGCAAATGCCAACTTTGTCAAGGCATTGTCCACGGTAGCCACACCGAGCCACCAGTATTCTACATTGTTTACACCTACAACATCATGCCTAGTACATCTGCACTGTGGTTGGACACTCTGACCATCTTCGACTCGTGTTACGATTCATAGAAGTTAAAGCCACTTGGTACACTTTGTGGTCATGGTCAGTGGCACATGCCAACTTTGTCAAGGCATTGCGCACAATAGCCACACCGAGCCACCAGTATTCTACCTTGTTT
>SZWC01003883.1:43231-58791 GCA_023375785.1 Penium margaritaceum | reverse complement strand
TTATGATCAATAGAAGTAAAAGTCACTTGGATACATTTGTGGTCATGGTCAGTGGCACATGCCGACTTTGTCAAGGCATTGCACACAATAGCCACACCGAGCCACCAGTATTCTACCTTGTTTGTACCTGCAAGGTCTTGCCTAGTACATCTGCATTGTGATTGGACACTCTAACCGTGGCTGACTCGAGTTATGATAAATAGAAGTAAAAGTAACTTGAATACATTTGTGGACATGGTCGGTGGCACATGCAAACTTTGTCAAGGCATTGCACACAATTGCAACACCGAGCCACCAGTATTCTATCTTGTTTATACCTATAAGGTCATGCCCAGTATATCTACACTGTGATTGGACAATCTGACCATGGCTGACTCATGTTATGATCAATAGAAGTAAAAGTCACTTGGATACAGTTGTGGTCATGGTCAGTGGCACATGCCAATTTTGTCATGGCATTGCGCACTATAGCCACACCGAGCCACCAGTATTCTACCTTGTTTGTACCTGCAAGATCATGCCTAGTGCATCTGCACTGTGATTGGACACTGTGACCGTGGCTGACTCGTGTTATGATTCATAGTCGTTTAAGGTACTTGGTAAACTTTGTGGTCATGGTCAGTTGCACATGCCAACTTTGTCAAGGAATTGCGCACGATAGCCGTGCCAAGACACCGGTTTTTTACCTCTTTTATACATGCAAGGACATGCATATTATATGTGCGCTGTGATTGGGTACTCTGACAGTGAATGAGTCGTGTTACAGTGCGTAGAAGTTAAAGTCACTTGGTAAACTCTGTGGTCATGGTCAGTGGCAAATGCCAACTTTGTCAAGGCATTGTCCACGGTAGCCACACCGAGCCACCAGTATTCTACATTGTTTACACCTACAACATCATGCCTAGTACATCTGCACTGTGGTTGGACACTCTGACCATCTTCGACTCGTGTTACGATTCATAGAAGTTAAAGCCACTTGGTACACTTTGTGGTCATGGTCAGTGGCACATGCCAACTTTGTCAAGGTATTGCGCACAATAGCCACATCAAGCCACCAGTATTCTACCTTGTTTGATCATGTAAAATCATGCCTAGTACATCTGCACTGATATTGGACAGTCTGACCGTGGCTGACTCGTGTTCATAGCCGTTTAAGGTACTTGGTAAACTTTGTGGTCATGGTCAGTGGAACATGCCAATTTTGTCAAGGCATCGTGAACAATAGCCGTGCCAAGCCACCGCTTTTTTACCTCCTCTATACATGCAAGGGCATGCATATTATATGTGCGCTGTGATTGGGTACTCTGACCGTGAATGACTTGTGTTACGATGCGTAGACGTTAAATTCACTTGGTAAACGTTGTGGTCATGGTCAGTGGCACATGCCAACTTTGTCAAGGCATTGCGCACAATAGCCGCACCGAGCCACCAGTATTCTACCTTGTTTATACGTGTAAGGTCATGCCCTGTATATCTGCACTGTGATTGGACACTCTGACCGTGGTTGAATCGTGTTATGACCAATAGAAGTAAAAGTCACTTGGATACATTTGTGGTCATTGTCAGTGGCACGTGTAACTCTGTCAAGGCATTGCGTACAATAGCCACACCGACCCACCAGTATCCTACCTTACTTGTACCTGCAAGATCATGCCCAGTATATCTGCACAGTGATTGGACACTCTGACCGTGGCTGACTCGTTTTATGATTCAAAGCCGTTTAAGGTACTTGGTAAACTTTGTGGTCATGGCCAGTGGCACATTCCAACTTTTTCAAGGCATTGCGCACAATAGACACACCAAGCCACTAGTATTCTACCTTGTTTGCACCTGCAACAACATGCCTAGTACATCTGCACTCATAGTGGACACTCTGACCGTGGCTGACTCGTGTTATGATCAATTGAAGTAAAAGTCACTTGGATACATTTGTGGTTATGGTGAGTGGCACATGCAACTTTGTCAAGGCATTGCATACAATAGCCACACCGAGCCACCAGTATTCTACCTTGTTTGTACCTGCAAGGTCATGCCTAGTACATCTGCACTGTGATTGGACACTCTGACCATGGCTGACTCGTGGTATGATCAATAGAAGTAGAAGTCACTTGAATATATTTGTGGTCATGGTCAGTGGCACATGCCAAGTTTGGCAAGGCATTGCGTACAAAAGCCACACCGAGCCACCAGTATTCTACCTTGTTTGCACCTGCAAGATCATGCCTAGTACATCTGCACTGTGATTGGACACTCTTACCGTGGCTGACCCGTGTTATTATGCGTAGTAGTTAAAGCCACTTGGTAAACTTTGTGGTCATGGTCAGTGGCACATGCCAACTTTGTCAAGGCATTGTGCACAATAGCCACACCAAGCCACCCGTATTCTACCTTGTTTGAGCCTGCAAAATCATGCCTAGTACATCTTTTCAGGTGAAAGGAATGAATGGGAGGGAGAAGAACAGAAGCAAGCAGAAGCAGTCGAGCATGGAGGAGCTCGGTAGCGCAGTGACGGAAGCACAAAGGTGCGTACAGATCCAAGGAGTTAGTCGTAGAGCCTTGAGTAGGGCGAGGCGGCGGGGCTCCAAGGCAGACAAGAGAAGAGAAGATCGAGGCCAGTGATGCGATGAGGTTGAGCGAAGGGTTGATAGTGACGAAGCAAAGAGCTGTGAGGAGAAAGTGGTGAGCAAAAGACGACAGAGGTGAGCAGAGCGAGAGCACAGTGGCGAAGCCACGGAACCAAAGGGAACAGGATGGATGGATTTGTTCTGGTTAGCTTTTGCGAGGGAATGAACCTCCTTGTTATATACAACATAACAGGGGTAAACGGTTTCTTTCCGCTAGCCGGACGCGGGTGACAGACTTATCACTTTATTAGGGGGTCACTTGACCTGTCGGTTCAAACGGTCAGGATATTGGAGAGCCGTGGAGTCAAGGTGGTTCTGATGATACTTGAACCTTCTCGAGGCTTGGATTTACCGAGAGGTGGGAGGATTGAGTCTGGTTCTTACTCTATCTCCATCACATCTGCACTGTGATTGGACACTCTGACCGTGGCTGACTCGTGTTATGATTCATAGCCGTTTAAGGTACTTGGTAAACTTTGTGGTCATGGTCAGTGGCACATGCCCTTTTTGTCAAGGCATTGCGCACAATAGCCATGCCAAGCCACTGCTTTTTTACCTCTTTTATACTTGCAAAATCATGCATATTAGATTTGCACTTTGATTGGGCACTCTGACCGTGGATGACTCGTGTTACGATGCGTATACGTTAAAGTCACTTGGTAAACTTTGTGGTCATGGTCATTGGCACATGCCAACTTTGTCAAGGCATTGTGCACAATAGCCACACTGAGCCACCAGTATTCTACCTTTTTTATACATGCAAGATAATGCCTAGTACATCTGCACTGTGATTGGACAGTCTGACCGTCTCTGACTTGTGTTACGATTCGTAGAAGTTAAAGTCACTTGGTAAACTTTGTGGTCATGGGCAGTGGCACATGCCAACTTTGTCGAGGCATTGTGCACAATAGCCATACCGAGCCACCAGTAGTCTACCTTGTTTTTACCTGCAAGGTCATGCCCGGTATATGTGCACTGTGATTGGACACTCTGACCGTGGTTGAATCGTGTTCTGATCAATAGAAGTCAAACTGACCTGGATAGAATTGTGGTTATGGTCAGTGGCACATGCCAACTTTGTCAAGGCATTGCACACAATAGCCACACCGAGCCACCTGTATTCTACCTTGTTTGTACCTATGTCATGTCCAGTATATCTGCACTATGATTGGACAATCTGACCGTGGCTGACTCGTGTTATGATTCATAGCCGTTTAAGGTACTTGGTAAACTTTGTGATCATGGTCAGTGGCACATGCCAACTTTGACAAGGCATTGCGCACAAGAGTCGTGCCAAGCCACCAGTTTTTTACCTTTTTTATACCTGCAAGGGCATGCATATTAGACGTACGCTGTGACTGGACACTCTGACCGTGGCTGACTCGTGTTATGATTCATAGCCGTTTAAGATACTTGGTAAACTTTGTGGTCATGATTAGTGGCACATGCCAACTTTGTCAATGCATTGCGCACAATAGTCGTGCCAAGCCACCAGTATTTTGCCTTGTTTGTACCTGCAAGATCATGCCTAGTACATGTGCACTTTGATTGGACACTCTGACCGTGGCTGACTCGTGTTACGATACGTAGAAGTTAAAGTCACTTGGTAAACTTTTAGGTCATGGTCAGTGGCACATGCCAACTTTGTCAACGCATTGCGCACAATAGCCAAACCGATCTACCAGGATTCTACCTTGTTCGTACTTGTAAGGTCATGCCCAGTATGTATGCACTGTGATTGGACAATCTGACCGTGGCTGACTCGTGTCACAATTCGTAGACGTTAAAGTCACTTGGTAAACTTTGTGGTCATGGTCAGTGGCACATGTCAACTTTGTCAAGGCATTGCGCACAATAGCCACAACGAGCCACCAGTATTCTACAAAGTTTGCACCTCCAAGATCATGCCTAGTATATCTGCACTGTGATTGGACACTCTGACCATGGCTGACTCGTGTTATGATCAATAGAAGTAAAAGTCACTTGGATACATTTGTGGTCATGGTCAGTGGCACATGCCAACTTCGTCAAGGCATTGCGCACAATAGCCACACCGAGCCACCAGTATTCCACCTTGTTTATACCTGTAAGGTCATGCTCAGTATATCTGCACTGTGATTGGACACTCTGACCATGGCTGACTCGTGTTATGATCAATAGAAGTAAAAGTCACTTGGATACATTTGTGGTCATGGTCAGTGGCACATGCCAACTTCGTCAAGGCATTGCGCACAATAGCCACACCGAGCCACCAGTATTCCACCTTGTTTATACCTGTAAGGTCATGCTCAGTATATCTGCACTGTGATTGGACACTCTGACCGTGGCTGACTCGTGTTATGATTCATAACCGTTTAAGGTACTTGGTAAACTTTGTGGTCATGGTCACTGACACATGCCATCTTTGTCAAGGCATTGCGCACAATAATCGTGCCAGGACACCGGTTGTTTTTCCCTTTTTACACCTTCAAGATCATGCATATTAGATGTACGCTTTGGTTGGCCACTCTGTCCGTGGCTGACTCATGTTATAATTCATAGTCGTTTAAGGCACTTGGTAAGCTTTGTGGTAATGGTCAGTGGCACATGCCAACTTTGTCAAGGCAGTGTGCACAATAGCCGTGCCAAGCCACTGGTTTTTTACCTTGTATATACCTACAAGGTCATGCCTAGTACATCTGAACTGCGATTGGGCACTCTGACCATGGCTGACTTGTGCTGCGATTCGTAGAAGTTAAAGTCACTTGGTAAACCTTGTGCTCATGGTGAGTGGCACATGCCATCTCCGTCAAGGCATTGCGTACAATAGCCACACCGAGCTACCAGTATTCTACCTTGTTTGTACTTGCAAGATCATGCCTAGTACATCTGCATTGTGATTGGACACTCTGACTGTGGCTGACTTGTGTTATGATCAATAGGGGTAAAAGTCAATTGGATACATTTGTTGTCATGGTCAGTGGCATATGCCCACTTTGTTAAGGCATTGCACACAATAGCCACACCGAGCCCCCAGCACTCTACCTTGTTTATATCTGGAAGGTCATGCCCAGAAGTTTTGCACTGCGACTGGACACTCTGACCGTGGCTGACTCGTGTTAGGATTCATAGCCCTTTAAGGTACTTGGTAAACTTTGTGGTCATGGTCAGTGGCACGTGCCAACTTTGTCAAGGCATTGCGCACAATAGCCGTGCCAAGACACCGGTTTTTTTTCCTTGTTTGTACCTGCAAGGTCATGCATATTAGATGTACACTGTGATTGGACACTCTGACCTTGGCTGACTCGTGTTATGGTTCATAGCCGTTTAAGGTACTTGGTAAACTTTGTGGTCATGGTCAGTGGCACATTCCAACTTTTTCAAGGCATTGCGCACAATAGCCGTGCCAAGCCACCGGTTTTTTACCTTGTTTATACCTGCAAAGTCATGCATATTAGATGTGCACTGTGACTGTGCACTCTCACTGTGGCTGACTCGTGTTACGGTTTGTAGAAGTTAAAGTCACTTGCTAAACTTTGTGGTCATGGTCAGTGGCACATGCCAACTTTGTCAAGGCATTGCACATAATAGCTCTTCCAAGACACCGGGCTTTTACCCCGTTTATACCTGCAAGGTCATGCATATTAGATGTGTACTGTGATTGGGCACTCTGACCGTGGCTGACTTCTGTTACGATTCGTAGAAGTTGAAGTCACTTGGTAAACTTTGTGGTCATGGTCAGTGGCACATGCCAACTTTGTCAAGGCATTGCGCACAATAGCCACACCGAGCCACCAGTATTCTACCTTGTTTANACTTGGTAAACTTTGTGGTCATGGTCAGTGGCACATGCCAACTTTGTCAAGGCATTGCACATAATAGCTCTTCCAAGACACCGGGCTTTTACCCCGTTTATACCTGCAAGGTCATGCATATTAGATGTGTACTGTGATTGGGCACTCTGACCGTGGCTGACTTCTGTTACGATTCGTAGAAGTTGAAGTCACTTGGTAAACTTTGTGGTCATGGTCAGTGGCACATGCCAACTATGTCAAGGCATTGCGCACAATAGCCACACCGAGCCACCAGTATTCTACCTTGTTTATACATGCAAGGTCATGCCTAGTACGTCTTAACTGTGATTGGGCACTCTGACCGTGGCTGACTCGTGTTACCATTCGTAGAGGTTCAAGTCACTTGGTAAACTTTGTGGTCATGGTCAGTGGCACATGCCAAATTTGTCAAGGCATTGCGGACAATAGCCACACCGAGCCACCGGTATTCTACCTTGTTTATACCTGCAAGGTCATGTCCAGTATATCTGCATTGTGATTGCAAACTCTGACCGTGGCTGACTCGTGTTATGATTTATAGCCGTTTAAGGTACTTGGTAAACTTTATGGTCATGGTCAGTGGCACATGCCAACTTTGTCAAGGCATTGCGCACACTAGCCGTGCCAAGAAACCGGATTTTCACCCTGTTTATACCTGCAAGGTCATGCACATTAGATGTGCACTTTGAGTGGGCACTCTGACCGTGGCTGACTCGTGTTACGATTCCTAGAAGTCACTTGGTAAACTTTGTGGTCATGGTCAGTGGCACATGCCAACTTTGTCAAGGAATTGTGCACAATAGCCACGCCAAGCCACCAGTATTCTACCTTGTTTATACCTGCAAGGTTATGCCTAGTACATCTGAACTGTTATTGGGCACTCTGACCGTGGCTGACTTCTGTTACGATTCGTAGAAGTTGAAGTCACTTGGTAAACTTTGTGGTCATGGTCAGTGGCACATTCCAACTTTGTCAAGGCATTGCACACAGTAGCCACAGCGAGCTACCAGTATTCTACCTTGTTTGTACTTGCAGTGTCATGCCCAGTATATCTGCACTGTGATTGGACACTCTGACCGTGGCTGACTCGTGTTACGATCAATAGAAGTAAAAGTCACTTGGATACATTGTGGTCATGGTCAGTGGCACATGCAAACGTTGTCAAGGCATTGCGCACAATGGCCACACCAAGCCACCAGTATTCTACCTTGTTTATACCTGCAAGATCATGCCTTGTATATATGCACTGTGACTGGACACTCTGATTGTGGCTAACTCGTGTTATAATTCATAGCCGTTTAAGGTACATGGTGAACTTCATGGTCATGGTCGGTGGCACATGCAAACTTTGTCAAGGCATTGCGCACAATAGCCGTGCCAAGCCACCGGTTGTTTACCTTGTTTATACCTGCAAGGTCATGCATATTAGATGTGCACTGTGATTGGGCACTCTCATCGTGTCTGACTCGTGTTACGATTCGTAGAAGTTAAAATCACTTGGTAAACTTTGTAGTCATGGTCAGTGGCACATGCCATCTTTATCAAGGCATTGCGCACAATAGCCACACCGAGCTACCAGTAAAGAACCTTGTTTGCACCTTCAAGATCATGCCTAGTAAGTCTGCACTGTTATTGGACACTCTGACCGTGGCTGACTCGTGTTATGATCAATAAAGTTTAAGTCACTTGGATACATTTCATGTCGTTTAAGATACTTGGTAAACTTTGTGGTCATGGTCAGTGGCACATGCCAACTTTACCAAGGCATTGCGCTGAATAGCCATGCCATGCCACCGGTTTTTTACCTTGTTTATACCTACTAGGTCATGCATATTAGATATGCTCTGTGACTGGGCACTCTGACCGTTGCTGACTCGTGTTATGATCAATAGAAGTAAAAGTCACTTGGATACATTTGCGGTCATGGTCATTGGCACATGCCAACTTTGTCAAGGCATTGCGCACAATAGCCACACCGAGCCACCAGTATTCTATCTTCATTGTACATGCAATGTCATGCCCAGTATATCCGGATTGTGATTGGACACTCTGACCGTGGCTGACTCGTGTCATGATTCATAGCCGTTAAGGTACTTGGTAAATGTTGTGGTCATGGTCAGTAACACATGCCAACATTGCCAAGGCATTGCGCACAATAGCCGTGCCAAGCCACCGGTTTTTACCTTTTTTATACTTGTAAGGTCATGCATATTCGATGTGCACTGTGATTGGGCACTCTGGCCGTAGCTCACTCGTGTTACGATTCGTATAAGTTAAAGTCACTTGGTAAACGTTGTGGTCGTGGTCAGTGGCACATGCCACCTTTGTCAAGGCATTGCGCACAATAGCCACACCAAGCCACCAGTAATCTAGCTTGTTTATACCTGTAAGGTCATGCCCAGTACATCTGCATTGTGATTGGACACTCAGACCGTGGCTGACTCGTGTTATGATCAATAGAAGTACATTTACTTGGATACATTTGTGGTCATGGTCAGTGGCACATGCCAACTTTGTCAAGGCATTGCGCACAATAGCCACACCGAGCCACAAGTATTCTACCTTGTTTATACATGTAAGATCATGCCCGGTATATCTGCACTGTGACTGGACTGTCTGACCATGGCTGACTCGTGTTATGGTTTATAGCCATTTAAGGAACTTGGTAAACTTTGTGGTCATGGCCAGTGGCACATGCCAACTTTGTCAAGGCATTGCGCACAATAGGCGTGCCAAGCCACCGGTTTTTTTCCTTTTTTATACGTGCAAGGTCATGCATATCAGATGTGCACTTTGATTGGGTACTCTGACTGTGGCTGACTCGTGTTACGATTCGTAGAAGTTAAAGTCACTTGGTAAACGCTGTGGTCATGGTCGGTGGCACATGCCAACATTGTGAAGGCATTGGGCACAATAGAAACAATGAACCACCAGTATTCTACCTTGCTTATACCTGCAAGGTCATGCCCCGTATATGTGCACTGTGATTGGACACTCTGACCGTGCCTGACTCGTGTTATGATTCATATCCGTTTAAGGTACTTGGTAAACCTTGTGGTCATGGTGAGTGGCACGTGCCATCTTTGTCAAGGCATTGTGCACAATAGGCGTGCCAAGCCACCAGTTGTTTACCTTGTTTATACCTGCAAGGTCATGCATAATAAAGATGCACTGTGATTGGACACTCTTACCGTGGCTGACTCGTGTTATGATCAATAGAAGTAAAAGTCACTTGCATACACTTGTGGTCTTGGTCAGTGGCACATGCCAATTTTGTCAACGCATTGTGCACAATAGCCACACCGAGCCACCAATATTCTACCTTGTTTATACCTGCAAGGGCATGCCCAGAATATCTCCACTGTGATTGGACACGCTGACCGTGGCCGACTCGTCTTATGATTCATATCCGTTAAGGTACTTGGTAAACTTTGTGGTCATGGTCAGTGGTACATGCCAACTTTCTCAAGGCATTGCGCGCAAAAGCCGTGCCAAGCCACCGGGTTTTCACTTTGTTTATACGTGCAAGGTCATGCATATTAGATGTGCACTGTGATTGGGCACCCTGACTGTGCCTGACTCGCGTTACGATTCGTAAAAGTTAAAGTCACTTGGTGAACTTTGTGGTCATGGTCAGTGGCACATGCCAACTTTGTCAAGGCATTGCGCACAATAGCCACATCGAGCCACCAGTATTCTACCTTGTTTATACGTGTAAGGTCATGCCTAGTGCATCTGAAATGTGATTGGGCACTCTGACCATGGCTGACTCGTGTTACGATTCGTAGAATTTAAAGTCACTTGGTAAACGTTGTGGTCATGGTCTGTGGCACATGCCAACTTTGTCAAGGTATTGCACACAATAGCCACACCAAGCCACCAGTATTCTACCCTATTTATACCTGCAAGGTCATTCCCAGTATATCTGCACTGTGACTGGACACTCTGACCGTGGCTGACTCGTGTTATGATTCATAGCCGTCAAAGGTACTTGGTAAACTTTGTGGTCATGGTCAGTGGCACATGCCAACTTTGTTAGTGCATTGCACACAACAGCCGTGCCAAGCCACTGCTATTTTACCTTGTTTATACTTGCAAGGTCATGCATATTAGATGTGCACTGTGATTGGGCACTCTGACAGTTGCTGACTCGCGTTTCATTCGTAGAAGTAAAAGTCACTTGGTAAACCTTGTGGTCATTATCAGTGGCACATGCCAACTTTGTCAGGGCATTGCGCATAATAGCAATATCGAGCCAGCAGTATTCTACCTTGTTTATACGTGCAAGGTCATGTCTAGTGCATCGAAGCTGTGATTGGGAATTCTGACCGTGGCTGTCTTGTGTTACAAATTTTAGTTGTTAAAGTCACTTGGTAAACTATGTGGTCATGGTCAGTGGCACATGCCAACTTTGTCAAGGCATTGCGCACAATAGCCACATTGAGCCACCCGTATTCTACCTTGCTTGCATTTGTAAGATCATGCCTAGTACATCTGCACTGTGATTGGACAGTCTGACTGTGGCAGACTCGTGTTATGATCAATAGAAGTAAAAATCACTTGGATATATTTGTGGTCATGGTCAGTGGCACATGCCAACTTTGTCAAGGCACTGCGCACAATAGCCACACAGAGCCACCAGTATTCTACCTTGTTTGAACCTGCAATGTCATGCCTAGTATATTTGCACTGTGATTGGACACTCTGGCCGTGGCTGACTCGTGTTATGATCAATAGAAGTAAAGGTCCCACTGGACCGTTACCGACCAAGATGACAAAGATTCGTCCGCGTTCGGCTAGCTAAGAAGTCGTTGCTACTGTTACCTTTCTGGTTGACTAGTATATATGGAGGATGTTCATTCCCTCCAAAATCAACCAGAACAGTTATACTCATCCTGTTCCCCTTTGGTCCCGTGGCTTTGCCGCCGTGTCTTCGCTCTGCCCGCTCCTCGTATTCTTTGTCTTCGCTAGCCCCTCTCAACACCTCGCTCCGTCACTCTCGCTCCTTCGCTCAGCTCTCATACTCCGCCAACTATCACTCATCTCGCCAGCATTCTTTCTCACATCAACTGTCTGCCTCAGCTATCTCGCCTCTCAACTTCTATCAGCTTCCGCGACCAACTCCTCGGACCGCCCTCGCCTGCGTCACTCCGCTGACGTATGCTTGCGTGTTCTGACGCCTCTACCTGCTTCTGCCGCTAATGTTCCCATGCTTGCATTATTCTGACACGATGGTAGGCTTGGAACGCCTCCTCTCGTTCTTTAGCTGCCTCTGCAGCACGCCGCCTGACGTCACGCGCCACCTCTTGCCAGCTCCCTACGCGGTGGGGCTCGTTGTCGCGAGGAAGTCTCTGCAACCACGGTTGCCAGAACTACTCCACGGCTCCACCGGCCGGGTGATGCGACCATTGCATCACTCCCAGAACCGGCCACGCGCCGAGCCGATGGGGTACATTGGAGCAGCTGCAGATGGCGTAGAAGGTCACCGGGGAGTCTCGGGGACCGCGCCTGGAGCTTGGTGGTTGGTGCTCCCGTGGGAACTCAGGACCAGGTCATGATGGCTCCGTGATGTGCTCCTCGAGAAGCGGCCTTCCCATCCGGGGATGGTTACACACCATCACACACACACACACACACTCCCCGCCCTGACTAACTTTCCTATTCTAGCCTGTCGCGAGACGGGACACGGGTCCCGCTCGACGGTCTGGTTTGACTGAGGGGCAGCGATCTCTCAGTCTGGCCGACGGTTGCCAGGCAAGCCTCCCCCACTCGGGTCGAGCGAGGAGTCAGCAGCGTCGCTCACTAGTGGCGAACACCTCATTGCGATTAAGGAGCAGAGGCACCCAGCGTTGGTCTTCAGCAGTGAGGTTCAGCGTCTTTGCAGCTCAGGATCGATAACATTTGCATGAGCAGCTGGGTCTCGTCAGCAGCCGTCCTCTTCTCGTCCTCCTCCTCTTATCTCCCCCCACACCGCTCTCCCAATATCCCATCCTGCTGGCTAGCCCCTTTCCGTGGCTCGCACATCAGAACGCCTTTGGATAAGGCGCCTCGAATACCGCTCCTCTCCTCGAGGTTCGGGTGCGGGTCCGCTGCCATCAAGCCAGCCTCGGGCCGCCTTCCTTTCCTCTCGGCAGGTCTGGTCGAGTCACGTCGTCCACGGCAATGTCCTCTCCTGTGCTCCGTCGCTTCCGGGAATCAAACTGTCCCTTCCCACAATTTTCTTTCCTTGGTCGAGCGGTCATCGGATGATTCATCGACCTCTCCCCCTTTCCTCCTTTTTGAACCCGGGTCCTAGCTCCTCCTTCCCCGTCCTCCGGTGGATGAACGAAACACCATTAACACTGTTATACCCTACCCCGGCAAAACAAGCTGGACGTCCCCGTCCATCCGCCTCTCCTTCCCAGTTTCGTTCATCCCACTGTGTCCTTTCCGGTGGATCATCCGCCGTGTGATTAGCGCTCTCGGCCCCTTTCCAGTGCGGGCTCCCTTTCCCCTTTCTCCGGTGACAAATACTCCTCCTCTGCCCACCTCGTCATCTCCATACCCTCCATCTCCCGCTGGAGCTCCTCTTGCCGTATCTCCTCATTCCATGCCTTGTGGCTCAGGCGTGGGGTTATCCTGCGCTCTCCCTCCCCGGTCCCTTTCTCCCGCTGTTCCTGCAGGCGCCGTGCCACCTCCTTCTGTTCTGCTTGTACCCTCCTCCTTGCCTCGTCGCTCTCCTCACAAGGCATGCATAGCGTTCCATGGAGCCCTGTTTGCGCGTTGTTGTACTGACGGGCACACGGGAGGTGCACCCACTGATGGCAACTGATGCATTGCCACCTACGGATGCGCATTGGACCTCTGTATGTGGCGCTTGGCTGACTTCGTGAGCTCGTGCATCAGAGGCATTGGTATAGCGCAATGCGCCCCCATGACGCAGCCTCCTTTTCCCCACCTTCTTCACGCACTCGCTGTGCGAGAAGCACCCACACTTGTCACACCATGGCGTCACTCCTCTCATTTCCCCAAAGCAGCTGGGACAATCCCCTCTTGCCGTGCCTGTGCATGGCCGTATCCAACAACCGCTTCACTTAGCACGCCCCTCCTCATTCGTTTTGATGCAGGCGGCATATGCTACCTGCTTGCAATAGTCGCATCTCCCATGAGGAGCCTCCATTGGTCGTCTGCAACCACAGCACGCAATGCCTGCCACGGCATTGTGTTCCTGCCCGAGCATGACTCTCACCTCTGTAGGAATTCCCTGCCTGACCTTCTGGCAAGGCACGCAGAGCCAACCCCTTCTTCATCCGCCATTCCACACTCCTGGTGCATGTGACGCTTGCAACGCTTGCACTGCCTGGCAAGCAGGCGTACCCTCTTCTCGCACCACGGGCAACAACCAGCGCGCGGTGTCTTCTCCTCTCCATGCTCCTCTCTTGTGCTTGTGCCACTTGTCTCCCATCCTCCCGTTGTCATGCCTCCGATCCGCCTGCCTCATTCTGGCCCCGCTTCTGCCCTGGCATCCTTGTTCGCCCTCCCTTGTCCCATCCCTGTTTCAATACCAGGCCTCTACGACCCCTTGCTGCTTCCTTGCTGCATCAGCGACCCCGCACTTGCGCTCTGTGGGGCTCGCGTTATTCTTACGCCTGCTCCTGCTGCCGTCCCTTCCACCCCTTGGGGCGCCCCGTGGAATCCTCTTGACGTTGATCCCCTTGCTAGCGAAAGCTGATGGGGGTCCCTTTCTGCCCTTCTTTCCCTCTGTTCTCCTCCCGGGGTCATGGGCTTGTCCCACCTACGTGCCGTCGCATGATCGACCGCGTTCCTAGGCCGTCCCATTGTCCTGGAGGACTGAGGTGTCCCCGCTCCTCCAGCCTCATATCCCCGTCGTTGTTGCACCCTTCCCGACGCGCTCAGTGTGTCCAGGAGCCGTGTAGGCCGATCATCCGCCGGAGGTGGAAAAGGTTGGGGTTGCATGTTTGGTCCCTGTGGGGCTGGTGGGCCTGGTGCTGCCGGTGGTGGTTCATCTCTCAAGAGGCACCATTGAGGTGACACAGCTAATGCCTCGCTCACCATCGCCAGCACCTTTCTTCATACTTCGGGAACATCCATACTCCCCAGCGTCCTCATGGCCAAGATCGCCTTCCGAGCCGCCAGTCCCTCCTGCCCCGGCAATGCCACCACATTGCGGTAGAGTTATTCCACCGGATGGGTATCTGCGTATGAGCATGGCGCCGCCCCTTCTCCTGCGTCCTACTGTCCTTCTTGTCCCTGCTGCCTCTGATTCCGGGCCCGTGTCTCGAGGAGGCACAACTTTGCCACACATTTGTCGCATTGATGTCCCACCCCTGGCAACATCTGCCCACACGGCCGATGGAGCGGCTGATGGCATCCCTCACACCACTTGTCAGCGTTGTGATTTCCACACTCTGTAGAGCGCAGACGCCACTCCATATCTGCCACTTGCCTTCCTCTCCTCCCTTGCTCCTCTCTTTCCCTTTGGATTTTCTCTTTCAGCTCCGGTGTGCAGGCCAGACAGACATACACTGCTTTATGTTACAGCAGATCCTCTTCCCCACATATATGATGGAGGGCCACCCTGCAATTGAGGCAGCATTTCTTCTGTGTCTTCACCAGCCGCCTACACATCCCGCAATCCTCCATCTCTTCCATCCCAGGCGCACTTGGTCCAGCAGCCTGTCCACCTTCCTTACCCATCTCCTGCTCTTGCTCCACCAGCCTCCGAATGCAACCCTTACAATGCCTTCCCAACCCCGGAATATCCATCCCACAGTTGCGGTGGAGAGGTTCTTTATATTCATAGCACCAGGTGGCTTCCGTGCGGTTGTGTGGCTCAGCGCAAGCTTCACATCTCTCAATCTACCGCTTGGGTGCAGGCCTGTTCTTCCTCTTGTCCTCCTCGTCTGCTTTTGCCAGCATAAGAGGTGCACACTTCTTGCACCCTTTCACCTTCCGGCGCATTCTTCTTTTTGCGTCCTGGCAAGCTGCATGCACATGATTTCTGCACATATAGCAGCGGAACAAAGTGGTCGCATCCATTGGCTCTTAATAGTTATCGCACGGTTCCGTCTCCTCTTGCGGCACACTAGATTTCCCGGCTGCAGCCCCGATCCCTGAGCGAGCC
>SZWC01003883.1:24714-43182 GCA_023375785.1 Penium margaritaceum | reverse complement strand
TTTTTGCGTCCTGGCAAGCTGCATGCACATGATTTCTGCACATATAGCAGCGGAACAAAGTGGTCGCATCCATTGGCTCTTAATAGTTATCGCACGGTTCCGTCTCCTCTTGCGGCACACTAGATTTCCCGGCTGCAGCCCCGATCCCTGAGCGAGCCTTCTCTTCCTCCCTTCCTTCTTCATGATATCGTACCTACATGTAGTAGGCAAGATATTGCTGGTACAAACAAGGTACAATACTGGTGGCTAAGCGTGGCTATTGTGCGCAATGCCTTGACAAAGTTGGCATGTGTCACTGACCATGACCACAACATTTACCAAGTACCTTAAGCGGCTATGAATCATAACATGAGTCAGCCACGGTCAGAGTGTCCAGTCACAGTGCAGATATACTGGACATGACCTTGCAGGTATAAACAATGTAGAATACTGGTGGCTCGGTGTGGCTATTGTGCGCAATGCCTTGACAAAGTTGGCACGTGCCACTGACCATGACCACAAATGTATCCAAGTGACTTTTACTTCTATTGATCATAAAACGAGTTAGCCATGGTCAGAGTGTCCAATCACAGTGCTCATATACTAGGCATGATCTTGCAGGTGCAAATAAGGTAGGATACTGGTGGCTTGGTGTGGCTATTGTGTGCAATGCCTTGACAAAGTTGGTATGTGCCACTTACCATGTCCACAAAGTTTACCAAGTACCTTAAACGTCTACGAATCATAACACGAGTTAGCCACGGTCAGAGTGCCCAATAACAGCGCACATCTTATATGCATGACCTTGGAAGTATAAACAAGGTAAAAACCCAGTGGCTTGGCACGGCTATTGTGCGCAATGCCTTGACAAAGTTGGCATGTTCCACTGACTATGACCACAACGTTTAACAAGTACCTTAAACAGTTTTGAATCATAACACAAGTCAGCCACGGTCAGAGTGTTTAATCGCAGTGTAGATGTATTAGGCATGACCTTGCAGGTATAAACAAGGTAGAATACTGGTGGCCGGTGTGGGTATTGTACGCAATGCCTTGACAAAGTTGGCATGTGCCACTGACCATGACCACAAATGTATCCAAGTGACTTTTACTTCTATGAATCATAACACGAGTCAGCCATGGTTAGAGTATCCAGTCACAGTTCAGATGTACTAGGCATGCCCTTGCAGGTATAAACAAGGTAGAATACTGGTGGCTTGGCACGGCTATTGTGTGCAATGCCTTGACGAAGTTGGCATGTGCCACTGACCATGACCACAATGTTTACCAAGTACCTTAAATGGCTATTTATCATAACGGTCAGAGTGTCTAATCATAGCGCACATCAAATATGCATGACCTTGCAGGTATAAACAATGTAAAAAATCGGTGGCTTGGCACCGCTATTGTGCGCAATGCCTTGACAAAGTTGGCATGTGCCACTGACCATAACCACAAAGTTTATCAAGTACGTTAAACGACTTTGAATCATAACACAAGTCAGCCATGGTCAGAGTGTCCAGTCACAGTGCAGATATACTGGGCATGACCTTACAGGTATAAGCAAGGTAGAATACTGGTGGCTCGGTGTGGCTATTGTGCGCAATGCCTTGACAAAGTTGGCATGTGCCACTGACCATGACCACAAATGTATCCAAGTTACTTTTACTTCTATTGATCATAACACGAGTCAGCCATGGTCAGAGTGTTCAATCACAGTGCAGATGTACTAGGCATGATCTTGCACGTGAAAACAAGGCAAAATACTGATGGCTCGGTGTGGCTATTGTGCACAATGCCTTGACAAAGTTGGCATGTGCCACTAACCATGACCACAAAGTTTACCAAGCGACTTTAACTTCTACGAATCGTAACACGAGTCAGCCACGGTCAGAGTGCTCAAGCACAGTACACATATAATATGCATGACCTTCCAGGTATAAACAAGGTAAACTGGTGGCTTGGCACGGCTATTGTGCGCAATGCCTTGACAATGTTGGCATGTGCCACTGACCATGACCAGAACGTTTACCAAGTACCTTAAATGGATATGAACCATAACACGAGTCAGCCACGGTCAGAGTAGCAAATCACATGGCAGATATACTGGGCATGACCTTGCAGGTATAAACAAGGTAGAATACTGGTGGCTCGGTGTGGCTATTGTGCGCAATGCCTTGACAACGTTTGCATGTTCCACTTATCAAAATTATTCCCGTAAACCTGGCAGGACTCCCACCAGCTGGAAAAGGAATTCTCAATAATGGTTCAGCCCTGGCTTGAACCACCTCGGTCGACACACTAGCCGTTGTCAATGCACTAACCATTGTCAGCGCCTTAGCTGGCAAACGGCTATTGGACCGAGTGATCCCCTAATAAGTGGTCACCACGCAAGCGCGTCTGGCTAGCGCACAACAAGCTGTTGGTTCTTTTGTCTTGTTCTGTGTTATATATACGGAGGATGCTCATTCCCTTCAGTTTAACCAGAACAGCTCTGCTCATCCTGTTCCCCTGTGGTTCCGCGGCTTCGCCGCCGTGTCTTCTCTCTGCTCGCTCCTCGCATTTCCTATCCTCGCAAGCCCCTATCAACCCTTCGCTCTGTCACTCTCGATCCTTCGCTCAGCTCTCTTACTCCGCCAACCATCACGCATCTCGCAAGCACTCTCTCTCACAGCAACCTGTCTACCTCAGCTATCTCGCGTCTCATCCTCTATCAGCTTCCGCAACTAACTCCTCGGACCGCTCTCGCCTAGGTCACTCTACCGACACATGCTTGCATGTCCTGACGCTCCTTCCTGCTTCTGCTGCTGCTGTTCTTGCGTCTGCATTCTTCTGACATGGTATCAGAGCATCAGGCAACATCACCTGGTGCCCCGTGACTACGTCATCGCTCAGCCACCGTCTTCCCTCCATCGCTTCCTCCTGAAATCTTCTAACACCGCTACCGTCATCCCGCGCCTCGCCGCTTCACCAGCAGCTGACATCAGCAGCTCTGCCTGACGAGTTCTTCGCACTCAAGAAACACCTTGACATCCCAAGGAAGCCCTGCATCCATTTTCGCGCCCGTGGCCAACTACCGGTGACTTGTCGCCCACATCAGCAGCAAGCAACTCTCGAGCCGCCGTCTGCCGTCAACTACCAAGAAGCTTCCTGCTGTCATCCATCTGCTGCCCCTCATAACATCTGCCTCCGCTAGCATCTACTCCTCTTTCATCCTGCCTTATCAGCCTCATCTGCCATTGCTTCACCATCATCCTCAGCCCGCCCGCGTCTATCACCTCGAGCCGCCTTCTCGCACCGCCTTCTCGCCTCGTCAACAGGTGCAGCCAAAACTACCGTCGTTAGGATAACGGACACCACCAGGCTTGCAGCTCCCACTTCCGAGCCAACTGGAGAACAAGCCGTCACTCTCCTGACATCAGCGGCTCAGTGGACCTGTCCGCTGCCTGATTATCTGTGTCGCAACCAGCCTCTTCTAGCTGACAGGATATCGGACACCACCAGCCTTCCTGCTCCCATTTCTGAGCCAACTGGGGAACAAGCCGTCAATCTCTTGAACGCAGAAGTAGTTGTGTCGCTCTGCCTCCCTGCCGCGTTGCCTCTCATCTCACCTCCCTCCGCCTGCATCGCTCCTTACCTCTCCTCTTCAGCATCATCATCAGTCGTCTGCCCTCACTCCTCGCGTCATCCTCATCTGCTGCCATCAGTCCATCCTCCTCCTCCTCGGTCCAGTTTCCTCAGTCTCATCAGCCGTCCGTTCCTTCCTCATCGCCATCTCTCCATCATCAGCATCCTCCGCGCCGCCTCTTACATCAATCATCTCCATCAGCATCCTTCCGTCGCGCACGTTGTGGCGCCCCAGCGCCCACTCATCAATCAATCATTTTCTTCGCTTCCGCAATCGCTTCCAACTGGGCACAAGGATCCGCCCGGTCGCATCGCCTTTTCTGTGACGACTTGAGCCCACGCCAAAACTTCCTTCAGCGCACGTGGTTCGTCCTTGCGTCCACTCAGCCATCATCATCAGCCTCCATCATCAGCAATCATCAGCATCTGTGATTGGCACAAGGATATGCACGAGCTAGCTAGCCGTTTCCGCAGCAACCTGTACCCACGCCAGTAGCAGATTTCTCGCAGTGCGTTGGCACCTGCCTTCCCCTTGCCGCATGCTACTCCCCTATTTCTATCGCGCACGTGGTCTCGTCCCTGCGCCCACTCCATCATCCATCGTTTCTCCGCCATCATCCGCTTCCTTTCCGCTCAGCACAAGGATCCGCCCGGTCGCATCGCCCACTCCGCGACGACCTGCACCCACGCCGAAAACATCTGTTGCGCACGCGCTTTCCCACCTTTGCCCACTCCATCATCCTTTGTCATCCTCTTCCGCTCTTCTCGGCACAAGGATCCACCCGGTCGTATTGCCAACTTCCCGACGACCAGCGTCCAAGCCGAAATACCCTCAGTGCACGAGGTTCTACCCTGCACTCATTCCGTCAGTCATCCCCTCTCATCAAATCATCCGCCGCCTCCTATACCTCGCAGTTCATCATCCACGCGACTCCCTGCTGGTCTCCCTTGTGACGTCTCGAGTTGACCCCCGTTCCACACCTCGTGGCCAACGAAATTCAAACTAACACATTCAGCACTTGCATCCGGACTGCAGGAACAAGCAAGTGGCAGTGCCTCCTGCAGAGCAACGTTGTGGCAGTGTCCTCCAGTAACACCATTTCTCATCTACAGACTCCTCTTCCCAGCATAACGACCACTTTCGTGCTTCTCTTTTGTCACTCCTACTCACATTTATCGCAACCCAAAAAGCATTCCTCTAGCGACACCTCTCTCGCTTCTACTGCTTGCATGTCACGCACAGCCATCTGTCATCGGAGTATTCCCATGGCAACTAACCCCTGCACTCACCGTCCGCCTGGGGTGTCGCGAGTACCAGCATCTCTTCAACCAGCTGAGAGAACAGAAGCACAATGTGACGCATGCGATTGTGTCACACCTACAAGGAAAGCTCCCTCACAATGGAGTCCAACAGTGTACAGAAACCCACGACCAGCTCAAGGCTTTGTACAGGATCTTCTACAGGTACTCCAAAGAAACCCTCCATGTGAATCAACGGTTCCTCTTGACTCAGACGCCCAAGACCAAGATGATGACTTTCCTCTAGGACGCTTCTCCATCGACTGGATGTCTTCCCTACCCAGTCTTCCTCTCAGCTCTCTCCCCTTCTTCGAGCCAAACTGCACTCTTGAGTCCTGTCAGTTTATAGGGGATGTCAGAATTGTTCCCGTAAACCTGACACGACTCCCACCAGCTGGAAAAGGAACTCTCAATAATGGTTCAGCTCTGGCTTGAACCACCTCGGTCGACACACTAGCCGTTGTCAATGCACTAACCGTTGTCAGCGCCTTAGCTGGCAAACGGTTATCGGACCGAGTGATCCCCTAATAAGTGGTCACCACGCAAGCGCATCCGGCTAGCGCACAAGAATGCGTTGGTTCTTTTTGTTCTGTTCTGTGTTATATATACGGAGGATGTTCATTCCCTCTAGTTTAACCAGAACAGGTCTGCTCATCCTGTTCCCCTTTGGTTCCGCGGCTTCGCCGCCGTGTCTTCGCTTTGCTAGCTCCTCGCATTTCCTGTCCTCGCAAGCCCCTCTCAACCCTTCGCTCTGTCACTCTCGTTCCTTTGCTCAGCTCTCTTACTCCGCCAACCATCACTCATTTTGCCAGTACTCTCTCTCACATCGACCTGTCTACCTCAGCTATCTCATGTCTCAGCCTCTATCAGCTTCCGCAACTATCTCCTCAGACCGCTCTCGCCTACGTCACTCTGCCGACATATGCTTGCATGTCCTAACGCTTCTACTTGCTTCTGCTGCTGCTGTTCTCGCGTTTACATTCTTCTAACACCAATGACCATGACCACAAATGTATCCAAGTGACTTTTACTTCCATTGATCATAACACGAGTAAGAAACGATCAGAGTGTCCAATCAGAGTGCAGATGTACTAGGCATAATCTTGCAAGTACAATCGAGGTAGAATACTGGTGGCTCGGTGTGGCTATTGTGCGCAATGCCTTGACAAAGTTGGCACGTGCCACTTATTATGACCACAAATATTTCCAAGTGACTTTTACTTCTATTGATCATAACACGAGTCAGCCATGGTCAGAGTGTCCAATCATAGTGCAGATATACTAGGCATGATCTTGCAGGTGCTAACAAGGTAGAATACTGGTGGCTTGGTGTGGCTATTGTGCGCAATCCCTTGACAAAGTTGGCATGTGCCACTGATCATGACCACAAAGTTTACCAGGTACCTTAAACTTCTACGAATCTTAACACAAGTCAGCCACGGTCAGAGTGTCCAAACATAGTGCAGATATACTGGGCATGACCTTACAGGTATAAACAAGGTAGAATAGTGGTGGCTCAATGTGGCAATTGTGCGCAACTTCTTGACAAAGTTGGCATGTGCCACCGACCATGACCACCAATGTATCTAAGTGAGTTTTACTTCTATGAATCATAACTCGAGTCAGCCAAAGTGAGTGTCCAATCACAATTCAGATGTACTAGACATGCCATTGCAGGTAGAAACAAGGTAGAATACTGGTGGCTTGGCACAGCTATTGTGCGCAATGCCTTGAAAAATTTGGCATGTGCCACTGACCATGACCACAAAGTTTACCAAGTACCTTAAATGGGTATGAATCATAACACGAGTCAGCTACGGTCAGAGTGTCCAATCACAGTGCACATGTAATATGCATTAACTTCGGGTATAAACAAAGTAAAAAACCGGTGGCTTGGCACGGCTATTGTGCGCAATGCCTTGACAAAGTTGGCATGTGCCACTGACCATGACCACAAATGTATCCNGCACGTGCCACTTATTATGACCACAAATATTTCCAAGTGACTTTTACTTCTATTGATCATAACACGAGTCAGCCATGGTCAGAGTGTCCAATCATAGTGCAGATATACTAGGCATGATCTTGCAGGTGCTAACAAGGTAGAATACTGGTGGCTTGGTGTGGCTATTGTGCGCAATCCCTTGACAAAGTTGGCATGTGCCACTGATCATGACCACAAAGTTTACCAGGTACCTTAAACTTCTACGAATCTTAACACAAGTCAGCCACGGTCAGAGTGTCCAAACATAGTGCAGATATACTGGGCATGACCTTACAGGTATAAACAAGGTAGAATAGTGGTGGCTCAATGTGGCTATTGTGCGCAACTTCTTGACAAAGTTGGCATGTGCCACCGACCATGACCACCAATGTATCTAAGTGAGTTTTACTTCTATGAATCATAACTCGAGTCAGCCAAAGTGAGTGTCCAATCACAATTCAGATGTACTAGACATGCCATTGCAGGTAGAAACAAGGTAGAATACTGGTGGCTTGGCACAGCTATTGTGCGCAATGCCTTGAAAAATTTGGCATGTGCCACTGACCATGACCACAAAGTTTACCAAGTACCTTAAATGGCTATGAATCATAACACGAGTCAGCTACGGTCAGAGTGTCCAATCACAGTGCACATGTAATATGCATTAACTTCGGGTATAAACAAAGTAAAAAACCGGTGGCTTGGCACGGCTATTGTGCGCAATGCCTTGACAAAGTTGGCATGTGCCACTGACCATGACCACAAATGTATCCAAGTTATTTCTCCTTCTATTGATCATAACAGGAGTCTGCCACGGTCAGAGTGTCCAATCACAGTGCAGATGTACTAGGCATGATCTTGCAGGTGCAAACAAGGTAGAATACTGGTGGCTCAGTGTGGCTATTGTGCGCAATGCCTTAACAAAGCTGGCATGTGCCTCTGACCATGACCACAAAGTTTACCAAGTGACTTTAACTTCTACAAAACATAACAAGAATCAGCCATGGTCAGAGTACCCAATCACAGTGCATATCTAATATACATGACATCGCAAGTATATATAGGGTAAAAAACCGGTGGTTTGACATTGCTATTGCGCGCAATACCTTGATAAAGTTTGCATGTGCCACTGACCATGACCACAAAGTTTACCAAGTACCTTAAACGGCTATGAATCATAACACGAGTCAGCCACGGTCAGAGTTTCCAATCACAGTGCAGATATATTGGGCATGACCTTGCAGGTATAACCAAGGTAGAATACTGGGGACTTGGTGTGGCTATTGTGCGAAATGCCTTGACAAAGTTGGCATGTGCCACAGACCATGACCACAAATATATCCAAGTGACTTTTACTTCTAGTGATCATAACACGAGTCAGCCAGGGTCAGAGTGTCCAATCACAGTGCAGATGTATTAGACATGATCTTGCAAGTTCAAACAAGGTAGAATACTGGTGGCTAGGTGTGGCTATTGTGTGCAATGCCTTGACAAAGTTGGCATGTGCCACTGACCGTGACCACAAAGTTTACCAAGTGACTTTAACTTCTACGAATCATAACACAAGTCAGCCATGGTCAGAGTACCCAATCACACTGCACATCTAATATGCATGTCCTTGCAGATGTAAACAAGGTAAAAAACCGGTGGCTTGGTACGGCTATTGTACGCAATGCCTTGACAAAGTTGGCATGTGCCACAGACCATGACCACAAAGTTTACCAAGTACATTAAATGTCTATGAATCATAACACGAGTCAGCCACGGTCAACGTGTCCAAAAACAATGCAGATGTGCTAGGCATGATCTTACAGGTGCAAACAAGGTAGAATACTGGTGACTTGGTGTGGCTATTGTGCACAATGCCTTGAAAAATTTGGCAAGTGCCACTAACCATGACCACAATATATCCAAGTGACTTTTACTTCTATTGATCATAACACGAGTCAGCCACGGTCATAGTGTCAAATCATAGTGCAGATGTTCTAGGCATGATCTTGCAGGTTGAAATTGTCAGAAGAATGCAAGCACGAGAACAGCAGTGGCAGAAGCAGGCAGAAGCGTGAGAATACACAAGCATACGTCAGTGGAGTGACGTAGGCCATGGCGGTCCGAGGAGTTAGTCGCGGAAGGTGATAGAAGCTGAGAGGCGAGATTGCTGAGGTAGACGGTTGATGTGAGAATAAGTGCTGGCGAGATGAGTGATGGTTGGCACAGCATGAGAGCTGAGCGAAGGAGCGAGAGTGACGGAGCAAAGCGTTGAGAGGGGCTGGCAAAGACAGAGAATGCGAGGAGCGAGCAGAGTGAAGACACGGCGGCGAAGCCGCGGAACCAAGGGGCAACAGGATGAGCTGAACTGTTCTGGTTAACTCGAGGGAATGAACATCCTCGGTATTAAAAGGATGGAACAGAGCACATGAGCAACGGCATCTCTCCGCTAGCCGGACGCGGGTGACAGATGTCACTTCATTAGGGGATGACTTAACACATCGAACTCAACGGTCAGTTTGACCGAGAGCCGTTAGGTCAAGATGGCTCGCTCTTGGACCTGAACCATTATTGAGAGCTCGGATATTCTCCGAGAGACTTGGCTTGTCAGATTCTGACTTCCAACACCCCCCGTGAATGTGACAAGATGTGAAGGAGGGCGACCTCTTGTGTTAGTGGTAGTATATTTCCTCCCACATGGGTGAACGTTCTACTCAACAATGTAGCAGAAGGTTGTTCCACATTTCCCCGAGGTCAGAAGGGAAGTCATCCACCAGCTGATGAAGTTTCGTCCAAGGACTCGTTAAAGTCCTTCCCTGACTACCTGGTTAACCTGCTCCTGGTACAGACGGAGGATTTCATCTGAAATTGTTGGCCCAGGTAGGTCAGATTTCCAAGTAGGGCATCAGTGATTCCGTAGCCATGCAGGAGTTCAGGGTACAAGGCCTCGTACACCTCTTTTGCCCGAGTTTGTGCTATGGAGAAGCGAGAGGTGGTACGCAGAACGCGCACTCTTCCAGTGATGTCTGGAAAACAGTCGTTGTTCAAGCACGTGGTTGCAACCCACTGTTTCCTCCAGGATTGCTTCAGGACACGATGCCACAGTTCAGGGATGGAATTGGCTTTCAGTTGGTGATGGCGGTACGAAGGATGGAGCAGCTCCCGAAGCAGATGATAGACGTTGAAGAAGGCGTCGTCATAGTCTGGAATGGGGCGATATGGCGAGCGAAGGTGTTCATAATGTCCGGTCAAAAGCTGCGCCATATTGTATTGGTTGATGGGTGTTCTTCGTGCTAGAGTAAGCACTTGGTTTTCCCAATCAACAACATTGCTTCCATCTTCTTCGAGTATGACACGTCTCCCAAAAGAGAGCCATGTGAAAGGGAGAGAGAAGGGATGACACTGTCACATTGTGTCAATCACAGGAGAGGGCCTTCCTCAGCTGGCTTGCTGTGTCCCTGTAAGGGGGGTGGAGATGAGTGAGAAGGGCAGAGCAGGGCGGAGGAGAGAAAAAGGCAACTATAGAAGAAAAATGCGGAGACGGTGGTGGATGCGCAGGAAGTCACTCAATTAGGCGATGCGGCTGGGCGGGTCTGTGTGCCGAGCGAATGCTGAAGGCGGATGATGGCGGAGAGGCAACTAATGATGGAGTGGGTGCAGGGGTGAGACCACGTGCGCGACGGAAGTTTTTGGCGTGGGCGCAGGCCGTCGCGGAACAGGCGATGCGGCCGGGCGGATCCTTGTGCCAAGCAGAGCGAAGTGGATGATGGCGGAGGAACGATGGATGATGGAGTGGGTGCACGGGCAAAACCTCGTGCGCGATGGAAATAGGGGAGTAGAATGCGGCAAGGGGAAGGCAGGTGCCAACGCGCCGCGAGAAATCTGCTTCTGGCATGGGTGCAGGGTGCTGCGGAAGCGGGCAGCTAGTTCGTGCAGATCCTGGTGGCGTTCACAGATGCTGATGATTGCTGATAAAGCGGAGGCTGATGATGATGGCTGAGTTGGCGCAGGGGCGAACCGCGTGTGCTGCAAGAAGTTTCGGCGTGGGTGCAGGTCGTTGCAGAAAAAAGGCGATGCTACCGGGCGGATCCTTACGCTAAGCTGAAAGCGATGCAGAAGCGGAGGAAATTATTGATTGATGAGTGGGCACAGGGGCGGAACCACGTGCGCGAAGGAGGTTTCGGCGTGGGCGCAGGCCGTCGCGGAAAAGACGATATGGCCGGGCGGATCCTTGTGCCGAGCTGGAAGCGATTGCGGCTAGCGGAGGAATTGATTGATTGAAGAGTGGGCGCAGGGGCGGAACCACGTGCGCGATAAAGCGATGCTGATGCTGATGATGGATGGAAGGCGGCGCGGATAATGCTGATGATGGAGAGGCAGAGATGAGGCAGGAACGAGTGCCTGATGAAGTAGAGGGAACTGGAGCGAGGAGGAGGAGGAGGAATGACGGAGATGAGCGCAGATGAAGGCCGAAGGCTGATGTTGATGGAGAAGATGGGAGACTGGGAGCGACGCGAGCGGAGAGAGCGGAGATGAGACGCGGATGCAGCAGGTGGGCAGAGCGACACAGCTACTTCTTCTGCGTTCAAGAGAGTGACGGCTTGTTCCCCAGTTGGCTTGGAAGTGGGAGCAGGAAGACTGGTGGTGTCCGATGTCCTGTCAGCTGGAAGAAGTTGGCTGCGGTAGAGGGAGTCAGGCAACGAGCAGGTCCACTGGACCGCTGATGTCAAGAGAGTGACGGCTTGATCCCCAGTTGGCTCGGTAGTGGGAGTAGGAAGACTGGTGGTGTCCAATATCTTGACGGCGGCAGTTTTGGCTGCAGCTGCTGACGAGACGAGAAGGCAATGCGAGAGGGCAGCTCGAGGTGATGGACGCAGGCAGACAAAGAATGACAGCGAGGAAGGAGCGGATGAAGCTGATGAGGCAAGATGAAAGAGGAGGAGATGCTTGCAGAGGCAGATGTGATGAGGAGCAACGAATGGCAGACAGCAGGAAGCTTCTTGGTAGTTTACAGCAGACGGCGGCTCGGGAGTTTCTTGCATCTGATGTGGTCGAAAATTCCCTGGTAGTTGACCACGGGCACGGAAATGGGCGCAGGGCTTCCTTGGGATGATAGGGCGTTCATTCAGCACGCACAACTCGTCAGGCAGGGCTGCTGATGTCAGCTGCTGGCAAAGCGGCGAGGCGCGGGACGGCGGTAGCAGCGGCAGAGGATTCCGTGAGGAAGTGATGAAGAGAAGATGGTGGCAGAGCGATGACGTAGTTATGGGGTACCAGGTGATGATGTCTGATGCTCCGATACCATGTCAGAAGAATGCAAGCACGAGAACAGCAGTGGCAGAAGCAGGCATAAGTGTCAGAACACGCAAGCATACGTCAGTGGAGTGACGTAGGCGATGGCGGTCGGAGGAGTTAGTCGCGGAAGCTGACAGAAGCCGAGAGGCGAGATAGCTGAGGTAGACGGTTGATGTGAGAAGAAGTGCTGGCGAGATGAGTGATGGTTGGCGGAGTATGAGAGCTGAGAGAAGGAGCAAGAGTGACGAAGCGAAGCGTTGAGAGGGGCTGGCAAAGACAGAGAATGCGAGGAGCGTGCAGAGCGAAGACACGACGGCAAAGCCACGAAACCAAGGGGGAAGAGGATGAGTAGAACTGTTCAAGTTAACTCGAGGGAATGAACATCCTCCGTATTAAAAGGACAGAACAGAGCACATGAGCAACGGCGTCTCTCCGCTAGCCGGACGCGGGTGACAGATGTCACTTTATTAGGGGATGACATAACACATCGAACTCAAAGGTCAGTCTGACCGAGAGTCGTTAGGTCAAGGTGGCTCGGTCTTGGACCTGAACCATTATTGAGAGCTCGGATACTCTCCGAGAGACTTGGCTTGTCAGATTCTGACTTCCAACACAAACAAGGTAGAATCCTGGTGGCTAGGTGTTTCCTTTGTGCGCAATGCCTTGACAAAGTTGGCACGTGCCACTGACCATGGCCACAAAGTTTACCAAGAGACTTTCACTTCTACGAATCATAACACGAGTCAGCCACGGTTTGAGTACCCAATCACAGTGCACATCTAATATGCATGACCTTGCATGTGTAAATGAGGTAAAAAACCGGTGGCTTGGCACGACTATTGTTGCAATGCCTTGACAAAGTTGGCATGTGCCACTAGCCATGACCACAGTGTTTACCAAGTACCATAAACGTCTATGAATCATAACACGAGTCAGCCACAGTCAGAGTGTCCAATCACAATGCAGATGTAATAGGCATGATCTTGCAGGTACAAACAAGGTAGAATACTGGTGGCTTGGTGTGGTTATTGTGCACAATGCCTTGAAAAAGTTGGCATGTGCCACTGACCATGACCACAAATGTATCCAACTAACTTTTACTTCTATTGATCATTATACAAGTCAGCAACAGTCTGAGTGTCCAATCACAGTGCAGATGTACTAGGCATGATCTTGCAGGTAGAAACAAGGTAGAATACTGGTGGCCCGGTGTGGCTATAGTGCGCAATGCCTTGACAAAACTGGCATGTGCCACTGACCATGACCACAATTGTATCCATTTGACTTTTACTTCTATTGATCATGACACAAGTCAGCCATGGTCAGAGTCTCCAATAACAGTGTAGATTTACTAGGCATGATCTTGCAGGTGCAAACAAGGTACAATACTGGTGGCTCGGTGTGGCTATTGCGTGCAATGCCTTGATAAATTTGGCATGTGCCACTGACCATGACCACAAAGTTAACCAAGTACCGTAAACGGCTATGAATCATAACACGAGTCAGCCATGGTCAGGGTGTCCAATAACAGTGCAGATGTACTAGGCATGATCTTACAGGTGCAAACAAGGTAGAATACTGGTGGCTCGGTGTGGCTATTATGCACAATGCCTTGACAAATTTGGCATGTGCCACTGACCATGACCACAAATGTATCCAAGTGACTTTTACTTCTATTGGTCATAATACGGGTCAGCCACGGTCAGAGTGTCCAATCACAGTGCAGATGTACTAGGCATGATCTAGCAGGTACAAACAAGGTACAATACTGGTGACCCGGTGTGGCTATTGTGCGCAATGCCTTAACAAAGTTGGCATGTGCCACTGACCATGACCACAAAGTTTACCAAATGACTTTAACTTCTACGTATCATAACACGCGTGAGCTACGGTAAGAGTATCCAATCATAGTGCAGATATACTGGGCATGACCTTACAGGTACAAACAATGTAAAATACTGGTGGCTCGGTATGGCTTTTGTGCGCAATGCCTTGACAAAGTTAGCATGTGCCACTCACCATGACCACAAATGTAGCCAAGTGAATTTTACTTCTATTGACCATAACACGAGCCAGCAACGGTCAGAGTGTCCACTCACAGTGCGGATGTACTAGGCATGATCTTTGAGGTGCAAACAAGGTAGAATACTAGTGGCTCGGTGTGGCTATTGTGCACAATGCCTTGACACAGTTGGCATGTGCCACTGACCATGACCACAAATGTATCCAAGTGACCTTTACTTTTATTGATCATAATACGAGTCAGCCACGGTCAGAGTGTCCATTCAGAGTGCAGATGTACTAGGCATGATCTTGTATGTTCAAACAAGGTAGAATACTGGTGTCTCGGTGTGGCTATTGTGCGCAATGCCTTGACCATGTTGGCACGTGCCACTGACCATGACCACAAATGTATCCAAGTGACTTTTACTTCAATTGATCATAACACGAGTCAGCCACGGTCAGAGTGTCCAATCACAGTGCAGATGCACTAGGCATGATCTTAGAAGTGCAAACAAGGTAGAATACTGGTGGCTTGGTGTGCCTATTGTGCACAATGCCTTGACAAAGTTGGCATGTGCCACTGACCATGACTACTAATGTATCCAAGTAACTTTTACTTCTATTGATCATAACATGAGTTAGCCACGATCAGAGTGTCCAATCACAGTGTAGATGTACTATGAATGATCTTGCAGGTACAAACAAGGCAGAATACTGGTGTCTCAGTGTGGCTATTGTGCGCAATTCCTTGACAATGTTGGCACGTGCCACTGACCATGACCACAAATGCATCCAAGTTACTTTTACTTCTATTGATCATAACACGAGTCAGCCATGGTCAGAGTGTCCAATCACATTGCAGATATACCAGGCATGATCTTGCAGGTCCAAACAAGGTATAGTACTAGTGTCTCGGTGTGGCTATTGTGCGTAATGCCTTGACAAAGTTGGCATGTGCCACTGACCATGACCAAAACGTTTACCAAGTGACTTTAACTTCTACGAATCATAACTTGAGTCAACCACGGTCAGAGTGTCCAATCACAGTGCAGATATACTGGGCATGACCTTGCAGGTAGAAACAAGGTGGAATACTGGTGGCTCGATGTGGCTATTATGCGCAACGCCCTGACAAAGTTGGCATGTGCCACTGATAATGACCACAAATGTATCCAAGTGACTTTTACTTCTATTGATCATAACACGCGTCAGCCACAGTCAGAGTGTCCAATCACAGTGCACATATACTAGGCATGATCTTGCAAATGCAAACAAGGTAGAATGCTTGTGGCTCGGTGTGGCTATTGTGCACAATGCCTTGACTAATGTTGACATGTGCCACTGACCATGATCACAAATATATTCAAGTGAGTTTTACTTCTATTCAGCATAACACGAGTCAACCACGGTCAGAGTGTGCAATCACAGTGCAGATGTACTAGGCATGATCTTGCAAGTGTAAACAAGGTAGAATACTGGTGGCTCGGTGTGGCTATTATGCGCAATGCCTTGACAAAGTTGGCATGTGCCACTGAACATGACCACAAAGTTTACCAAGTACCTTAAACTTCTATAAATTATAACACGAGTCAGCCACGGTCAGAGTGTCCAATCACAGTGCAGATGTACGAGGCATGATCTTGTTGGTGCAAACAAGGTGTAATACTGGTGGCTTGGTGTGGCTATTGTGTGCAATGCCTTGACAAAGTTGGCATGTGCCACTGACCATGACCACAAATGTATCCAAGTGACTTTTACTTCTATTGATCATAACACAAATCAGCCATGGTCAGAGTGTCCAATCACATTGCACATGTACAAGGCATGACCTTGCAGGTGCAAACAAGGTACATATTGCTGGCTTGGTGTGGCTATTTTGCGCAATGCATTGACAAAGTTGGCATATGCTACTGACCATGACCACAAAGTTTACCAAGTTGTCAGGAAAATGTAATGATACTTAGGCGAAGCGGAGGGACAGATGGGTCAGCTGCGGAAGCATCGTCAAAACTACAGACGGCTGACAGCGTCATAACGCCATCATGAAGAGGAAGACACGGTTGCCTGGGGCAACCGAGTGCTGACAAGCTGAAGCGAGGAAGCAGAACGAGCGTGGGGGCGGTGCCAAGGCATGAGCCTATCCAGAAGTGTGACTTGCGTGAGAGCAGTGCTGACAGGCACGGGCGCAAAAGTATAAAGGCGCCTCGACGAGGCGATGTGGGTAAGACGGAGCAAAGTAAAAGAGCAACAAAGGGCAAAGCTGGTGAAAGCAAATGAAGGTAACGAGGGATGCAAGTGCCACAGCTGTGAAGGCGAGCGAAGAGATGACACAGTGAGGTCATAGCCGCGATGGCAGGCGCAGCGAAAGACGAGGCAAGCTCGATTGATATTAGTAGATAGCTGATAACAGAGGCGGAAAATACAAGGAGCACTGAACTACATAAGTACTAGTCCTAGTCTCTACTATGGGGGGCGATAACCCAAGTGGTGCCGCAGCCCCTTGGCTGCTTCTGTCATGGAGGTAGGGTGCGGAGCCGCTTCGCGGCTCGGCATGAACAAGAGAGGTGTGGGACGTCGTGGAGGCACGTAGTCCTGGAGTGGTCCGCCGGTGTTGTTCAGCTGCGCCCGTTTATGGTACGTGGGCGAGAGAGCGCTTCTCCGCCACGTGAGCACGGGGCGAGGTCCGGAGTGCTGGTTTTGGATGACCGTTATCGTGTAACCGGCCGTTCGTGAAGTGTCGGTTAGGGAAACTCCGAACCAGTTCCTGTGTGGAGCCATCGTCGCAGGGATGAGCTGGTCACCAACAGAGGTTTTCGGTGTCCAATATTCATATGCCCTTGCTTTGCCGCGGATGGGCACTTGTGGAGTATGAGTCTCAGTTGGGGCATACTTGTGATATTGTGAGTGTATTCTGACGCCCGCCCTCAATGTCACAAGTGTGCTTATGTGTACGAGAGGTGAGATTCCAGGTGGTTGAAGTTGATGTGGTGGCGTGCTGGAGTTGCTTGTGGGAGACTTGCGATGTGTTGCCCAGATGTGTGCACTGAAGTAGTTCCTCGTTGATCTGTAGGAATCAGGGATGCTGAGATAGACGCCCTGTGCTAAGCTGCTAACAGAGTGACCCTCTTCCATCCAGAGGTGGTTTGGGAGGAGAAGACTTTCAGTATTCGAGGGGTGCTACTGCAGTCATCGCGTGTGCACCCAGAGGAACATGCGGCCCAAGAGGATGGAATTCCAGAGGGCAAGAGCGAGTTCAGTACCGTCAGTTGTGGAGTGATTGGTGTTTAGGAGGCTGGTCCTAGTAGAGGATGGTGGGGGTGCTGATGAGTGATCTTGCTGGCTGAGATGCTGCTGTTGTCCTGCTTGTTGTTGATGAGGGAGGAGGTAGATGGGTGCTGCTGCTGTTGGCGAAGACACTGCGGGTATGCAAGGTTCCTGGTTTCTTGATAGAGAGTGTGATGATACAGAAGGTGAAGGATCTGTAGAGAGTGAAAGGGTTGTTGTCGTGGCGGCACCAGGGTTGTCTTGCTGTTGTGGCGTTGTGTTGCAGATGGTTGTCCCGTAGTTGAGCATCATGAAGTTGTTGAGCTCCTCTTTGGTGAAAAGTGGAGTGTTCGAGTAGAGTAGTAGTCCCATGGATGCAGTGGCGTCTGGATAAGAAGAGGCGGCGTCTGCTGCTGTACAGTCCCATTTTTCTGAGAAGTAGTGATTATTCCCTTTTTTCGAGGAGGAGGATGCCCGGATGGACGTTTGGGGAATTGAGCCTGTTGTGCCAGACCTCAACAGGAGTAGGCTTGCGGAAGTAATTGGTGGAGTCGGCGACGTGATTTGCTTTTTGACATGCGAGCGGAGGATTGGTTGCTGGTGGCGGAGGGGGGGGGGTACATGGCATGTATTTACCTGAGGATGTGGATGGTGGTGAATGCTTGATGCACCCGGCTACGATGAAGATGTTGCCAGAAAAAGGGGCTCGTGTGCTTTGGCGGTTAGAGAGAGAGAAGGTCATACAATGGGGAGCTGTGGCTGGAGGGCTATTAATGCGTGGACACAGTTCAGGTTCTGAAGGCGATGAGAAGGTGGGGAGGCGGCCGGGTGAGGGAGATGATGCCGAGATGATTGTTTTAGGAGGAGAGTCATGGTCTTTGGTCAATTCAGGTTGGGGAAGGTTGATGTGGGTGATGACAGTAGCTGAAGCTGCTGCTTCTGAAGATGGCTGAGGATCAGGATGCTGTGAACGCTGCTTCTGTTGCTTGTGCTGATGCCAGACTGCTACTGCAAGGCAACCAAGTACG
>SZWC01003883.1:0-13822 GCA_023375785.1 Penium margaritaceum | reverse complement strand
GTCACACTTTGGCACTATAGCATCACACTTTGGCACTATAGTTTCGAGCTTTGGCACTAGAGTGTCACACTTTGACACTAGAGCGTCACACGTTTACAATAGAGTGTTGCAATTTTGAACTAGAGTGTCACACTTTGGAACTACAGCATCACACTTTGGTACTATAGTGTCACACTTTGGCACTGGAGCGTCACACTCTGGCACTTGAGATTCACACTTTGGCGCAAGAGCGTCACACGTTGGCAGTAGAGTGAAACACTTTGACACTAGAGCGTCACACTTTGGCACTAGAGCTTCAAACTTCGGCACTACAGTGTCAGCCTTTGGCACTACGGCATCACACTTTGGCACTAGAATGTCACACTTTGGCACTAGAGTATCACACTTTGGCACTAGAGTTTCAAAATTTGGCACTAGAGCCTTGCACTTTGGCACTAGAGCGTCACACTTTGTGTCAGAAGAATGCAAGCACGAGGACGGCGGCAGCAGAAGCAAGCAGAAGCACCGGAACATGCAAGTGTACGCCAGCAGAGTGACGTAGGCAAGAGCGGTCCGAGGAGTTAGTCGCAGGAGCTGATAGAGTGTGAGCCACGAGGTAGCGGAGGTAGACACGTTGATGAGAGAGAGATCTGGCAAGAAGAGTGATGACTGGCGGAGCGTGAGAGCTGAGCAAAGGANGGAGATTAGGGGTAGTAGCGCTCCCAGTATTCCACCCCATTGGAGGATGTGGGAGATTGTGGAGGATGAGGCTGTTCTTCGATGGCTCGAAGTTCTGCTTCTTCCTCCATTCTCCTGTGATCTCTGATGAATGGTTGCAGCTGGAATCGTCATTCCTCCAGAAGTTCACTGTATGGGGGAGGGTCAAGGGCAGCCGGATGAGGGTCAGGGGGTTCAGCTCGTCTGCTTGAGCAGTAGTCCCTGAGAGCTTGTATGGTCCGGAAGACAGCCTGATGATGATGTTCTGCAATGATGGGGTGTTATTCGTCGTAAGTGCTCTTGTAGAGAAGACCTCGCAGTTGGGCTTGGGCAATGCCGTACTCCCTTCTTCCACGTGCTGTTCTGCGAGCTTCTCTGCTTCCAACATTTTGTAGCACATCAAGGAGATTGTAGTTGTATATGTCTATTGTGGCGATTTCTCGCCGCAGTTGGAGACGCCATCGATTAAAATTGTGACTCCCGTCTGGTGCAAAGCAGAGTGGAGAAATGTTGTCAGCAAGGGAGGCAACTTCATTGTATAGCAGAATGGTGCGTCGTTCTTCTTCCATGGAGAGGTGTTGACAGCTGATGACAGAAGAAGGAGAGGAGGAGGATGATGAGTCCAGTCAGTCTTTGCAGGAGGGGTGATGGTGATGTGACAGGATGGACTGTTGTACTGCAGGAGGAGCGGAGTGGAGAAATGCAAAAACAGCTCATGAAATGAGTGGGCGCAGGTCGTAGTGGATGGTGAAGTGAGGGAGTTAAGCAGATCTTTCGAGTGAGACAGGTGATGGCAAGGATGATAGAGGATTGACGAGTAATGGAGGGGGTGCAGGGGTGAGACCACGTGCGCTGATGAGAGTTTCGGCGTGGGAGCGGGTCGTCGCGACTCGAGCGGTTCGACCAAGTGGATCCTTGTGCCGTTGCAGATGCTGATGATTGCTGATGAGTTTGATGTTGATGACAATAGAGCAGCCGCAGGGGCGAACCGCGTGCGCTGATGGACGTTTCGGCGTGGGCGCGGGTCGTTGCGATTCGGGCGATGCGACCGAGCGGATCCTTGTGCCGGGCTGAAGTTGATGCTGAAGCGAAGGAAGCAATTGATGGATGAGTGGGCGCAGGGGCGAAACCACATGGGCTGCGAAGTTACGGCATGGGCACACGTCGTCGCGGAAAAGGCAATGCGACCGGGCGGATCCTTGTGCCAAGCTGAGAACGGAAGCTGCAAAAGCGATTGATGGCTGAGTGGGCGCAAGGGCGAAACCACATGCGCTGCAGGAAGTTTTGGCGTGGGCGCAGGCCGTCGCGGAAAAGGGCGATGCGGCCGGGCGGATCCTTGTGCCAAGATGGACGCAATTTGCGGAAGCAAAAGAAGCGATTGATTGATGAGTGGGCGCAGGGGCAGAACCACGTGCGCGATAAAGCGATGCTGATGATGCTGATGCTGATGATGGATGGCGGCGCGGAGGATGCTGATGATGACGAGAGGATGAATGCGAGGGCGGCGCGGATGATGCTGATGACGGAGAGCTGGAGATGAAGCAGAAACAGACGGCTGATGAAGTTGAGAGGACTGAAGCGAGAAGGAGGAGGAATGATGGAGATGAAAGTCAACAGAGATCGAGGGCTGATGATGATGGAGAAGACGGGAGGCAGAGAGCGACGCGAGTGGAGGCATTGAAGACAAGACGCGGTGTGGCAGGTGGAGGCGATGATGTAGAGCGACGCAACTGATTCTCTTCAGCGTTCACGAGAGTGACGGCTTGTTCCCCAGTTGGCTCGGAAGTGGGAGCAGGAAAACTGGTGGTGTCCGATATCCTGTCAGCTAAAAAGGTTAGATGCGGTAGAGGAAGTCAGGTAGCGGGCAGGGACACTGAGCTATTGATGCCAGGAGAGTGACGGCTTGTTCCCCAGTTGGCTCGGAAATGGGAGCAGGAAGACTGGTGGTGTCCGATATCCTGACAGCGGCAGTATTGGCTGCAGCTGCTGACGAGGCGAAGAGGCGATGCAAGAAGGCGACTCGGGATGATGGACACGGGCGGACAGAGAATGTCAGCGAGGAAGGAGCAGATGAGGCTGATGAGGCAGAATGATCAGGAGGAGATGCTAGTGGAACAGTTGTGATGAGGGGCGGCGGATGGCAGACAGCAGGAAGCTTCTTGGTAGTTGACGGCAGGCAGCGGCTCGAGAGTTGCTTGCGGCTGATGTGGCGACTTGTCACCAGTAGTTAGCCACGGGCACGGAAATGGGCGCAGGGCCTCCTCAGGATGACAGGATGTTTCTTCAGCGTGGAGAACTTGTCAGGCAGAACTTCTGATGTCAGCTGCGGACGAAGCGGCGAGGCGCGAGATGGCGGTAGCAGCGGCAGGAGAATGTGGGTTGAGGCGACGATACAGAGATGACGGCAGAGCGATGACGCGGTCACGGGACTCCAGGTGATGTTGCCCGAAGCTCTGATACCATGTCAGAAGAATGCAAGCACGAGGACGGCGGCAGCAAAAGCAAGCAGAAGCACCGAAACATGCAAGTGTACGTAAGCAGAGTGACGTAGGCAAGAGCGGTCCGAGGAGTTAGTTACAGGAGCTGATAGAGTGTGAGCCACGAGGTAGCGGAGGTAGACAGGTTGATGAGAGAGAGATCTGGCAAGAAGAGTGATGACTGGCGGAGCGTGAGAGCTGAGCGAAGGAGCGAGAGTGACGGAGCGAAGCGTTGAGAGTTGGCGAAGGCAGGAAATGAGGGGAACGGGCAGAGCGAAGACACGGCGGCGAAGCCGCGGAACCAAAGTGGAAAAGGATGGATAGAACTGTTCTGGTTAACTTGAGGGAATGAACATCCTCGGTATAAAAGGATAGAACAGGAAAAACGAGCAGGGAAACGGCTTCTTTCCACTAGCCGGATGTACGTGACAGGTGTCACTTTATTAGGGGATAACTTGGCTGACGGTCCCGAATATTCATCTGACATGAGAACCGTTAGTCAAGGTGGCTCAGTCGATGGACTTGAACCGTTATTGAGAGCGAGCCTAAATATTTTCTTCTCTTGTCAAGGCTTCATTTCTGACACTTTGGCACTAGAGCGTCACAATTTGGCACTATGGCGTCACATTTTGGCACTAGAGCGTCGCACTTTGGCACTAGAGCGTCACACTTTGGCACTTGAGCGTCACACCTTGGCACTAGCGCTTCACACTTTGCCAATAGAGCGTCACACTGTGGCACTAGACCTTCACACTTTGGCACTCGAGCGACACACTTGGGCACTAGAGCGTCACACTTTGGCACTAAAGCGTAACACTTTTTGCAATAGAGCGTCTCACTTTGGCACCAGAGCGTCAAACGTTGGCACTAGAGCTTCACACTTTGGCACTCGAGCGTCACACTTTGGCACAAGAGTATCACATTTTGGCACTTGAGCATCACACGTTGGCACTAGAGCTTCACACCTTGGCACTAGAGCGTCACACTTTGGAACTAGAGTTCCACACTTTGGCACTAGAGTGTCACATTTTGACACTAGAGCGTCACACTTTGGCACTAGAGCGTCACACTTTGGCACTAGAGCGTCACACTTTGGCACTAAAGCGTAACACTTTTTGCAATAGAGCGTCTCACTTTGGCACCAGAGCGTCAAACGTTGGCACTAGAGCTTCACACTTTGGCACTCGAGCGACACACTTGGGCACTAGAGCGTCACACTTTGGCACTAGAGCGTCACACGTTGGCACTATAGTGTCACACTTTGACACTAGAGTACACACTTTGGCACTAGAGGTTCAACCTTTGGCACTAGAGCTTCACACTTTGGCACTAGAGCATCACACTTTGGCACTAGAGCATCACACTTTGGAACTAGAGCTCCAAATGTTGGCATTATAGTGTCACAATTTGGCACTAGAGCGTCTTACTTTGGCACTAGAGCGTCACACTTTTGGCACTAGAGAATCACTCTTTGGTACTAGACCTTCACACTTTGGCACTAGAACGTCACACTTTGGCACTAGATCGTCACACTTTGGCACGAGAGCGTCACACTTTGGCACTAGAGCGTCCCAGTTTGGCACAAGATCGTCACACTTTGGCACTAGAGCATCACACTTTGGCACTAGAGCTTCACACTTTGGCACTCGAGCGTCACACTTTGGCACAAGAGTATCACATTTTGGCACTTGAGCATCACACGTTGGCACTAGAGCTTCACACTTTGGCACTCGAGCGTCACACTTTGGCACAAGAGTATCACATTTTGGCACTTGAGCATCACACGTTGGCACTAGAGCTTCACACTTTGGCACTCGAGCGTCACACTTTGGCACAAGAGTATCACATTTTGGCACTTGAGCATCACACGTTGGCACTAGAGCTTCACACTTTGGCACTCGAGCGTCACACTTTGGCACAAGAGTATCACATTTTGGCACTTGAGCATCACACGTTGGCACTAGAGCTTCACACTTTGGCACTCGAGCGTCACACTTTGGCACAAGAGTATCACATTTTGGCACTTGAGCATCACACGTTGGCACTAGAGCTTCACACTTTGGCACTCGAGCGTCACACTTTGGCACAAGAGTATCACATTTTGGCACTTGAGCATCACACGTTGGCACTAGAGCTTCACACTTTGGCACTCGAGCGTCACACTTTGGCACAAGAGTATCACATTTTGGCACTTGAGCATCACACGTTGGCACTAGAGCTTCACACTTTGGCACTCGAGCGTCACACTTTGGCACAAGAGTATCACATTTTGGCACTTGAGCATCACACGTTGGCACTAGAGCTTCACACTTTGGCACTCGAGCGTCACACTTTGGCACAAGAGTATCACATTTTGGCACTTGAGCATCACACGTTGGCACTAGAGCTTCACACTTTGGCACTCGAGCGTCACACTTTGGCACAAGAGTATCACATTTTGGCACTTGAGCATCACACGTTGGCACTAGAGCTTCACACTTTGGCACTCGAGCGTCACACTTTGGCACAAGAGTATCACATTTTGGCACTTGAGCATCACACGTTGGCACTAGAGCTTCACACTTTGGCACTCGAGCGTCACACTTTGGCACAAGAGTATCACATTTTGGCACTTGAGCATCACACGTTGGCACTAGAGCTTCACACTTTGGCACTCGAGCGTCACACTTTGGCACAAGAGTATCACATTTTGGCACTTGAGCATCACACGTTGGCACTAGAGCTTCACACTTTGGCACTCGAGCGTCACACTTTGGCACAAGAGTATCACATTTTGGCACTTGAGCATCACACGTTGGCACTAGAGCTTCACACTTTGGCACTCGAGCGTCACACTTTGGCACAAGAGTATCACATTTTGGCACTTGAGCATCACACGTTGGCACTAGAGCTTCACACTTTGGCACTCGAGCGTCACACTTTGGCACAAGAGTATCACATTTTGGCACTTGAGCATCACACGTTGGCACTAGAGCTTCACACTTTGGCACTCGAGCGTCACACTTTGGCACAAGAGTATCACATTTTGGCACTTGAGCATCACACGTTGGCACTAGAGCTTCACACTTTGGCACTCGAGCGTCACACTTTGGCACAAGAGTATCACATTTTGGCACTTGAGCATCACACGTTGGCACTAGAGCTTCACACTTTGGCACTCGAGCGTCACACTTTGGCACAAGAGTATCACATTTTGGCACTTGAGCATCACACGTTGGCACTAGAGCTTCACACTTTGGCACTCGAGCGTCACACTTTGGCACAAGAGTATCACATTTTGGCACTTGAGCATCACACGTTGGCACTAGAGCTTCACACTTTGGCACTCGAGCGTCACACTTTGGCACAAGAGTATCACATTTTGGCACTTGAGCATCACACGTTGGCACTAGAGCTTCACACTTCCGCACTAGAGTGTCACACTTTGGCACTAGAGCTCTGCACCTTTGCACTAGATTGTCACACTTTGGTTCTAGAGCATCCCACTTTGGCACTAGAGTGTCACACATTGGCACTAGAGCATCACACTTCGGCACCAGTGCTTCACACTTTAGCACTAGAGCGTCACAATTTGGTACTATAGCGTCACACTTTAGTACAAGGTCGTCACACTTTGGCATTAGAGCTTCACACTTCCACACTAGAGCGTCACACTTTGGCACAAGAGCATCCCACTTTGGCACTAGAGTGGTACACTTTGGCAGTAGAGCTTCGCACTTTGGCACTAGAGCATCACACTTTGGCACGAGAGCATCCCACTTGGCACTAGATTATCCCACTTTGGCACTAGAGCGTCACACTTTGGCACTATAGCCTTACACTTTGGCACTACAGCTTCACACATTGGCACTAGAGCGTCACACTGTGGCACTAGACCTTCACACTTTGGCACTAGGGTGTCTCACTTTGGTACTAGAGCTTCGCACTTTGGCACTAGAGCGTCATAGTTTGGCACTAAAAAGTCACAATTTGGCACTAGAGCGTCACACTATGGCAATAAAGCGTCACATTCGGGAACTAGAGCTTCAAACTTTGGCACTAGAGAATCACACTTTGGCACTAGAGAAGCACACTTTGGCACTAGATCGTCACACTTAGGCACTAGACCTTCATACTTTGGCACTAGATCGTCACACTTTAGTACTAGAGTGTTACACTTTTGGAACTAGAGCGTCACACTTTGGCAATAGAGCTTCACACTTTGGTACTAGAGCGTCATACTTGCACTAGAGCGTCCCACTTTGGCACTAGAGCGTCACACTTTAGCACTAGAGGGTCACACCTTGGCACTTGAGCGTCACACTTTGGCACTAGATCCTCACACTTTGGCACTAGAGCGTCACACCCTGGCACTAGAGCTTTACAATTCGAAACTAGAGCGTCTTACTTTGGCACTAGAGCTTCTCACTTTGCTACTAGAGCGTCACTCTTTGGAACTAGAACGTCACACTTTGGCACTCAAGCGTCACACTTTGGCACTAGAGGGTCACACTTTGGCACTAGAGTGTCACACTTGGGCACTAGAGCGTCACACTTTGGCCCTAGAGATTCAAACTTTAGCACTAGAGCGTCGGACTTTGGCACTACATCGTCACACTTTGGCAGTAGAGCGTCACACTTTGGCTCTAGAGCATCACACTTTGGCACTATAGCTCCACACTTTGGCTCTAGAACGTCACACGTTGGTACTACAGCGTCACACTTTGGCACTAGAGCATCACACTTTGGCACGAGAGCATCCCACTTGGCACTAGATTATCCCACTTTGGCACTAGAGCGTCACACTTTGGCTCTAGAGCATCACACCTTGGCACTATAGCTCCACACTTTGGCTCTAGAACGTCACACGTTGGTACTAGAGCGTCACACTTTGGCACTAGAGCATCACACTTTGGCACGAGAGCATCCCACTTGGCACTAGATTATCCCACTTTGGCACTAGAGCGTCACACTTTGGCTCTAGAGCATCACACCTTGGCACTATAGCTCCACACTTTGGCTCTAGAACGTCACACGTTGGTACTAGAGCGTCACACTTTGGCACTAGAGCATCACACTTTGGCACGAGAGCATCCCACTTGGCACTAGATTATCCCACTTTGGCACTAGAGCGTCACACTTTGGCTCTAGAGCATCACACCTTGGCACTATAGCTCCACACTTTGGCTCTAGAACGTCACACGTTGGTACTAGAGCGTCACACTTTGGCACTAGAGCATCACACTTTGGCACGAGAGCATCCCACTTGGCACTAGATTATCCCACTTTGGCACTAGAGCGTCACACTTTGGCTCTAGAGCATCACACCTTGGCACTATAGCTCCACACTTTGGCTCTAGAACGTCACACGTTGGTACTAGAGCGTCACACTTTGGCACTAGAGCATCACACTTTGGCACGAGAGCATCCCACTTGGCACTAGATTATCCCACTTTGGCACTAGAGCGTCACACTTTGGCTCTAGAGCATCACACCTTGGCACTATAGCTCCACACTTTGGCTCTAGAACGTCACACGTTGGTACTAGAGCGTCACACTTTGGCACTAGAGCATCACACTTTGGCACGAGAGCATCCCACTTGGCACTAGATTATCCCACTTTGGCACTAGAGCGTCACACTTTGGCTCTAGAGCATCACACCTTGGCACTATAGCTCCACACTTTGGCTCTAGAACGTCACACGTTGGTACTAGAGCGTCACACTTTGGCACTAGAGCTTCATATTTGGATACTATAGCCTCACACTTGAGCACTAGAGCGTCCCACTTTGGCACTAGAGCGTCACACTTTGGCACTAGAGCGTCACATTTTGGCACTTGAGCGTCACACTTTGGCACTAGAGCTCCAAACGTTGGCACTAGAGCGTCATACGTTGGCACTAGAGCTTCACACTTTGGCACCAGAGCATTACACTTTGGCACAAGAGCTTCACACTTTGGCACTAGAGCGTCATACGTTGGCACTAGAGCTTCACACTTTGGCACCAGAGCATTACACTTTGGCACAAGAGCTTCACACTTTGGCACTAGAGCGTCACACTTTGGAACTAGAGCGTCACAATTTAGCACTACAGCGTCACGCATTGGCACTAGAGCATCACATGTTGGCACTAGAGTTTCGACCTTTGGCACTAGAGCGTCACACTTTGGCATTAGAGCGTCACACTTTGACGCAAGAGCTTCACTCTTTGGCACCAGAGCTTCACACTCTGGAACTATAGCGTCACATTCTGGAACTAGAATATCACACTTTGGCACTAGAGCATCACACTTGGGCACTAGAGCGTCACCCTTTGGCACAAGAGCGTCACACGTTGGGCATAGAGCGTCACAGTTTGGCACCAGAGCGTCACACTTTGGCACTAGAGCATCACACTTTGGCACTAGAGCATCACACTTGGGCACTAGAGCGTCACCCTTTGGCACAAGAGCGTCACACGTTGGGCATAGAGCGTCACAGTTTGGCACCAGAGCGTCACACTTTGGCACTAGAGCGTCACAATTCGGCACTAGAGCGTCACACTTAGGCACTAGAGCGTCACACTGTGGCACTAGAACTTCAGACTTTGGCACAAGAGCGTCACACTTTGGCACTTGAACGTCACACTTTGGCACTAGAACCTCACACTTTGGCAATAGAGTTTCGAACTTTGGCACTGGAGCGTCACACTTTGGCACTAGAGTGTAACAAGTTGGCACTAGGGTGTCACACGTTGGCACTAGAGCTTCAAACTTTGGCACTAGAGCGTCAGACTTTGGCACTACTGCGTCACACTTTGGAACTAGAGCGTCACATTTTGGCACTAAAGATTCAAACTTTGGCACTAGAGCCGCACACTTCGACACTAGAGTGTCACACTTTGGCACTAGAGCATCACACTTTGGCACTAGAGCGTCACACTTTGGAACTAGAGCGTCAGACTTTGGCATTAGAGTGTCATAATTTGGCACAAGAGCGTCACACTTTGGCACTAGCGCTTCACACTTTGGCACTAGAGCGTCAAACTGTGGCACTAGACCTTCACACGTTGGCACCAGAGCATTACACTTTGGCACTAGAGCTTCACACTTTGGCACTAGAGCGTCACACTTTGGCACTAGCGCTTCACACTTTGGCACTAGAGCGTCAAACTGTGGCACTAGACCTTCACACGTTGGCACCAGAGCATTACACTTTGGCACTAGAGCTTCACACTTTGGCAATAGAGTGTCGCACTTTGGAACTAGAGCGTTACATTTTGGCACTTGAGCGTCACACTTTGGTACTAGAGCGTCACACTTTTGTACTAGAGCATCACACTTTGGCACTAGAGATTCACACTTTGGCACTAGAGTGTCACACATTGGCACTAGAGCGTCACACTCTGGCACTAGAGCATCACACTTTGGCACTCGAGCTCCAAACGTTGGCATTAGAGCGTCACACTTTGGCACTAGAGCGTCACACATTGGCACTAGAGCTTCACACTTTGGCACTAGAGTGTCACACATTGGCACTAGAGCGTCACACTCTGGCACTAGAGCATCACACTTTGGCACTCGAGCTCCAAACGTTGGCATTAGAGCGTCACACTTTGGCACTAGAGCGTCACACATTGGCACTAGAGCTTCACACTTTGGCACTAGAGTGTCACACATTGGCACTAGAGCGTCACACTCTGGCACTAGAGCATCACACTTTGGCACTCGAGCTCCAAACGTTGGCATTAGAGCGTCACACTTTGGCACTAGAGCGTCACACATTGGCACTAGAGCTTCACACTTTGGCACTAGAGTGTCACACATTGGCACTAGAGCGTCACACTCTGGCACTAGAGCATCACACTTTGGCACTCGAGCTCCAAACGTTGGCATTAGAGCGTCACACTTTGGCACTAGAGCGTCACACATTGGCACTAGAGCTTCACACTTTGGCACTAGAGTGTCACACATTGGCACTAGAGCGTCACACTCTGGCACTAGAGCATCACACTTTGGCACTCGAGCTCCAAACGTTGGCATTAGAGCGTCACACTTTGGCACTAGAGCGTCACACATTGGCACTAGAGCTTCACACTTTGGCACTAGAGTGTCACACATTGGCACTAGAGCGTCACACTCTGGCACTAGAGCATCACACTTTGGCACTCGAGCTCCAAACGTTGGCATTAGAGCGTCACACTTTGGCACTAGAGCGTCACACATTGGCACTAGAGCTTCACACTTTGGCACTAGAGTGTCACACATTGGCACTAGAGCGTCACACTCTGGCACTAGAGCATCACACTTTGGCACTCGAGCTCCAAACGTTGGCATTAGAGCGTCACACTTTGGCACTAGAGCGTCACACATTGGCACTAGAGCTTCACACTTTGGCACTAGAGTGTCACACATTGGCACTAGAGCGTCACACTCTGGCACTAGAGCATCACACTTTGGCACTCGAGCTCCAAACGTTGGCATTAGAGCGTCACACTTTGGCACTAGAGCGTCACACATTGGCACTAGAGCTTCACACTTTGGCACTAGAGTGTCACACATTGGCACTAGAGCGTCACACTCTGGCACTAGAGCATCACACTTTGGCACTCGAGCTCCAAACGTTGGCATTAGAGCGTCACACTTTGGCACTAGAGCGTCACACATTGGCACTAGAGCTTCACACTTTGGCACTAGAGTGTCACACATTGGCACTAGAGCGTCACACTCTGGCACTAGAGCATCACACTTTGGCACTCGAGCTCCAAACGTTGGCATTAGAGCGTCACACTTTGGCACTAGAGCGTCACACATTGGCACTAGAGCTTCACACTTTGGCACTAGAGTGTCACACATTGGCACTAGAGCGTCACACTCTGGCACTAGAGCATCACACTTTGGCACTCGAGCTCCAAACGTTGGCATTAGAGCGTCACACTTTGGCACTAGAGCGTCACACATTGGCACTAGAGCTTCACACTTTGGCACTAGAGTGTCACACATTGGCACTAGAGCGTCACACTCTGGCACTAGAGCATCACACTTTGGCACTCGAGCTCCAAACGTTGGCATTAGAGCGTCACACTTTGGCACTAGAGCGTCACACATTGGCACTAGAGCTTCACACTTTGGCACTAGAGTGTCACACATTGGCACTAGAGCGTCACACTCTGGCACTAGAGCATCACACTTTGGCACTCGAGCTCCAAACGTTGGCATTAGAGCGTCACACTTTGGCACTAGAGCGTCACACATTGGCACTAGAGCTTCACACTTTGGCACTAGAGTGTCACACATTGGCACTAGAGCGTCACACTCTGGCACTAGAGCATCACACTTTGGCACTCGAGCTCCAAACGTTGGCATTAGAGCGTCACACTTTGGCACTAGAGCGTCACACATTGGCACTAGAGCTTCACACTTTGGCACTAGAGTGTCACACATTGGCACTAGAGCGTCACACTCTGGCACTAGAGCATCACACTTTGGCACTCGAGCTCCAAACGTTGGCATTAGAGCGTCACACTTTGGCACTAGAGCGTCACACATTGGCACTAGAGCTTCACACTTTGGCACTAGAGTGTCACACATTGGCACTAGAGCGTCACACTCTGGCACTAGAGCATCACACTTTGGCACTCGAGCTCCAAACGTTGGCATTAGAGCGTCACACTTTGGCACTAGAGCGTCACACATTGGCACTAGAGCTTCACACTTTGGCACTAGAGTGTCACACATTGGCACTAGAGCGTCACACTCTGGCACTAGAGCATCACACTTTGGCACTCGAGCTCCAAACGTTGGCATTAGAGCGTCACACTTTGGCACTAGAGCGTCACACATTGGCACTAGAGCGTCACACTTTGGCACTAGAGCCTCACACTTTGGCACCAGAGCGTTACACTTTGGCACTAGAGCTTCAGACTTTGGTACTAGAGCGTCACACTTTGGAACTAGAGCGTCACACTTTGGCACTACAGCGTCACACATTGGCACTAGAGTATCACACGTTGGCACTAGAGTGTCAAACTTTGGCACCAGAGCGTCACACATTGGCACTATAGCATCACACTTTGACACAAGAGCGTCACACTTTGGCACTAGAGTGTCACACTTTGGCACTAGAGCGTCACACTTTGGCACTAGAGCCTCACACTTTGGCACCAGAGCGTCAATCTTTGGCACTAGAGAGTCACCATTTGGCACAAGAGCGTCACACTTTGAGACTATAGCGTCACACTTTGGCACTTGAGCGTCACACTTTGGCACTAGAGCGTCACACTTTGGCACTAGAGCGTCACACTTTGGCACTAGTGCGCCACACTTTGGCACTTCAGCTTCACACTTTGGCACTAGAGCGTCACACTGTGACACTATACCTTCACAATTTGGTACTAGAGCGTCACACTTTGGCAGTAGAGCGTCATACTTTGGCACTAGAGCCTCACACTTTGGCACTATCGTCTTGAACTTTGGCACTAGAGCGTCACACTTTGGCACTAGAGCCTCAGACTTTGGCACTAGAGTTTCGAACATTGGCACTATAACGTCATACTTTGGCACTGGAGCGTCACACTCTTGCAATAGAGTGTCCCACTTTTGAGCTAGAGCGTCACACTTTGGCACTAGAGCGTCACACTTTGGTACTAGAGCGTCACCATTTGGCACTAGAGTGTCACAACTTGGCACTA
>SZWC01003882.1:175965-186341 GCA_023375785.1 Penium margaritaceum | reverse complement strand
TCTCCCAGGGAGTGATGGTCCTGGGCAGAGGCCCTTGGGGTATTCTGTTCCATACCCAAGTAATGTACTTGACAGCTTCCTCCCAGAATCCAAAGGTCAGACCAGACTCTGCCAACAGGGTACGCAACGCATTGCCTAACGTTCTGTGCCACATTTCGGCCACCCCATTTTGTTGGGGTGTATACGGTGCGGTAGTTTGATGCACAATGCCTCTAGCTTTCAGGTCTGTTTCGAGTGGACCTAGAAATTCTCCACCCTTGTCTGTACGGAGGATGCACAGAGAGCACCCAGTCTGTCACTCAGCAAGGGGAATCCACTCCATGATTGCCCGTTGTGCATCCGCTTTGGTTTTGAGCAGGAAAGCCCAGCGAAAACGGCTGTAGTCACCTGTCAGTGTGAGAACGTACAGTGACGCGTACTGGACTGAGGAGACAGGCATGGGCCCAGCTAAGTCAGCATGCACCAGTTCAAGGGGTTCCTCGCTGACATGTTGTGACAAAGGAAAACTCTGTCGGTGTGCCTTTCTTTCTTGACAGTTCAGACAGGCAGATGCCTTGAGGCGGTGAGGACAGTCGTCTGGGCTCAGTCCATGTGCAGGTTGGTGTTTGAGCAGTTTGGTAACCAGTTCTGTGTTGATGTGGGCCAGTCTTCTATGGATGAGCTCAGTGTGCTTTGTGTATGTTTTTTATCATGATGTGGGTTTGTGCACGGTTGGAGGGCAATGCAGGGAACAGGGTCAAGCGGTATAGCATGTCAGCATGCAAGGGTCCATCAGCCAACAATGCACCGTGTGCATCAAACAGCATGCATTTTTTTGCTTGTGTCAGCGTTGATATGCCCAATTTGCGATCCAATTGCCCCCCTAACAACAGGTTTACCTTCAGCCGAGGAACATACAAAACCCCAGTCAGCCACATGACCCCTCCCGGTGCTTGCAATGCAACACTCCCAATGCCCTCAACCCTCAGCACCTCCCCAAAGCCCGTCCGCACTCCTTCCACACCATGAGTGGCATACGGAGACACAAACAACTGACGATGAGGTGACATGTGATGTGACGATGCTGTATCAAACAACCACTCGTGCATGGGCAAGACGTGTGATGTAGTGATGTGCGTGTACCCAAGGCGCGGACCTGGCTAGAAAGCTGCAGTGGTCTCTGGAGGGAAAGTGATGGGCGCAGCTTCTTGCATGTCAGAAGTGTGCGGGGTCGCCATGTCGTCGTACACGCGCTGGGCCCACCCTGGGATAGGCACCAGAGCCGTAGCAAACAGTGGCACTGGTAGCCCATAAGGTCCAGGTTGTGGCGTCATTTGCTGCAGAGGCTGTGACTGAAGCTGATGATGAGGCGGCAGTCCAAAGGTGGCTGCTGCTACAGGTTGGTAGGGGTGCAGCCCAGGTGGCCCATGTCCGCTGTAGTGCTGCACCGCGGGAAAATGCTGCAGTGGCTGATGCTACTGTTGTACCTGCCTCTACTGCTGCTGTGTCTTCCTCTGCTGCTGTTGTGCCTGCTGCTGCTGCTGTTTCTCCATCATCTGCCACTGGAGGGAAGGGCACCAGCGCCAAAAATGCCCAGTCTGGTTGCAGTAGCTGCACCTCTGGTTACCATGGCCGTGACCACGGCCGCGACCACCGCCACCAGACCAGCCACGACCCCCACTAGAGGATCCTCCAAGGGAGGTGAATGATGTCTGATTCACTGCAGCAGCAGTGGAAGAGGAGCTCTGGTGTGCATATGTTGTCTGTGACGGCGCTATCATGTCGCGAGCCTCGCCCTTCAGTATGTCTTCGTAGTTGCGCAGCTCCTCAAAGACGGAGGCGAGGTCGATGAGCTCGATCTCAACGACTAGGTGGCGACGCAGCAAGTCACACCGAAACTCCTTGTACTACTCGCCGAGGTGGAGCAGCACTACGTCCAGCCACTCAAGGATGGAGCACGAGGCACCTAGACCCAAGAGTCATCGGCGAATTTCCATGGCTTCATCCCAGAACTCAGCAACAGGCGCGCCTGGTTTAGGGTAGAGATTGCGCAGGCGATCTCTCAGCGTCACGACGAGAGTCATGCCCTGTTCTTCTTGGCGCGTGGACAGGTGGCGCCAGGCATCATGCGGTCGTGCTGCACCACTTTGTGCGTCGGAGGGATCCTCACCTTGCCCGCCAAAGCAAAAGTGGCGCAGAGCGTAGGCTTGTGGGTCTGGCAGTGCGCGGGTTAGTGCATTGAATGCGCGCAATAGCATGAGGTCGGTTGCAGCATCTGGGGGTGGACGAATGTAAAGTTCCTCCAACCCATGTTCTCCTGCCCAAAACAAGAAGATGTCCCTCCATGCCAAGTAATCCCTCGTCCCAAGCTGCGGAGGAGATAGTTCCTTTTGGCCTTGTCCAAGCTACGCCATTGTGGCAGCAGTGAGGGTGACATTAGGAACGTTGCCACCATTGCCTTCACCTCCATTTGTCCCATCTACCTTGCTCATGATTCTTGAGGAGTGGGTCTGGTGGTCTTCCTAGCTCTGGATGGTGCTGAAAAGGACCAAGGAAATTTTGGCAACAATTCGCCGGGCCCACTTTGGGCCCAATTTTCTGCCGAGAGCCCGAAGCTCTATAGGGAAGCCACCAGAGACGTCCTGGGGTCCTGCAAATGCAATCCCGCCCCCCCAATTCCTTTGCCCACCCTTAGAGTTGCAGTGGGGCACCTTTGGGAGGACCTTAATGGGGCGTGGGACCTTCTTTTGGCGGCGGATCTTCGTCCCAAGCGCCCTCCATATGCGCAAAGCCCTGCTAGGGCTTGCGCGCCCCCTCAAGGCTGGTTCGATGTCCTCGAGCTGCTTTGCCGTCCTGCACTAGCCCGCCAACCCTCGCCGACGTGGCGTCCAAGTGGCAGTCGCCCCCTTCTTTGGCTCCTACGGTCGGCTCTCACCCTTCTCAGGCCCGGAAAAGCGCTCTGATACCATGACAACAAGGCTACGAAGAGAATGGGACCAACGGTGCTTCATTTCGTCAAGCGTGGAACACGTACCCCTCTTACAGGTGAGACTCCCTGTCGAGTCTCACCCTTCAACCGGCGAGCGAAGCTCGCCGGCACTCGACAGGGTGCGAGGGCAAAATCGCCCTATGCGCCCGGAAAAGGTGCGACGACACCTGCGAAGGCACATCCTAGGCTAGATGTTAGGAAACCTAAACTAGACCTACAAACATGCAAGTTGGGGTCTAATCTAGGTCGCGTATCGCAGCGAGCATACTATGCCACATGAAATTCAAGAACATAACTAGGTCTGCTAGTGGGGGCATGCAAGGGTAGACGGCTGGCGGAGTGTGTGAGACAAGAGGGCGACACCGCCACGTGACAGGCTTGCCGAGTGCGTGTCTCCGCTGTCAACGTGGATCACCACTGACCGCCGAGTCCTTATGCACTGCACACCCGAGGGCACATACGTAGGAGAATACATACAGAGGGTTATCAGCGGTGTTACCTGGAGTGTCGACAATGCATTGTACACACCGACCACCATGCGTTGAAATACCTGAAAACACAGGCGAATCTTAATCGACGTCAAATCCAATGGATGGAGTTCCTTGAATCCGGGTTCTACTACAACATCGAGTAGTAGAACCCGGATTCAAGGAACTCCATCCTACTACAACATCGAGTACCAGCCAGGAAAAATCAACTTGGCAGATGCACTCAGCTGCCGACCAGATTTAGAGGCTGAGGTAGCAACGCTATAGCTATAGCAAGACCCATGTCTGGAGTTGCTGTTCACACGAGACTACGACCAGCACGGCGGATACGACAAAGCAAAATCCTGGATCAAGGCACCATATTTGCAACGGCGCTTCACTTGCAAGGTGGTTGTTTCCTTGAAAGACAAACTTTGCCGCATGCTACTCAAGAAGTGCCATGATACACGTCCAGGTGGACACTTTGGAAAGGTCAAGATGCTGAAGAAGCTGGCGGAAAACTATAGGTGGGACAAGATGCAATCCGACGTGCCCAACTTCTGTAAATTCTATGACACATGTCAACGACAAAAATCCAGTCGCACGCGGCCACCCCGAATTCTGCAACCACTCCCCATTAAGACGGAATCGTGGGCAGATATCTCCATGGACTCTGTCACAGGATCACCAGTCACACTAGAGGGATGTGATACAATTCTTGTGGTCGTCGAAAGGTTTTAAATAATGTTCCACTTCATCCTAACAACAACCACTGTCACCATCAAGGGAATAGCATGGCTGTCTCTAAACAACATCATGCGGATACACGGCGTGTCAAGAACCATCACTAGCGACAAAGACGGTCACTTCACCAGCCATTTTTACGCAAATTGATGACTCACCATGGAAGCAGAATTCAACTGTGAATGGCGTTTCATCCTCAAACCGACGGTCAAACCGAGTGGACAAACCATACGCTCGAACAAATTCTCTGAACACTATGCAAACCTCAAGGGACGGATTGGGCACAGAAACTCCCAACCGCTGAAATTGCATGTTGTTCAACAGTTTGAACCGCAACGAGTAAAACTCCATTTGAAGTGGTGTATGGCAAACTTCCTGCCACACCAGTAGGACAACAAAGTCATAGCAACATTCCCACAGTCGCCGTTCAACACCGAGACTTCACCACCACCAGGGAGGAAACACGGCAAATCCTCACAAAGACACTTGCAGCAATAAAACGAGCAACTGATAGACATCACGACGATGATGTTTTTGTTGTTGGATACAAGGTCCTTCTCAACTCGGCTAACATCGAAATCCGTAGAGCTGACTATTTGAAAGTCAAACCCCGATGGTTGGGACCATTTAAGATTGAGCGCATGCAAACCACCGTGGTTGAAGGTCTCAAGAAAACTGTTAGGAAGCCTCCTAACCTTGCTGCTACTGACGTGGCGACATTGTCCAGTCAGCTGGCACACTAGCAAGCAAGCAGGTGCAAGAAACAACAAGGGTCAGGCTAGGGAGATGCGCAAAGTCTCATGAGCTCCAATAGCTTAGTAATACATAGAAAAATGACAACTGACAAGCACACAGCCCAAATAACTGCCGCAGCTCACAGCGGGTGTCGCACACGATAGTGTCAGTTTGTCCAAAAACCGGCCCAAATCCATTGTTTTTGCCGCAACTCTGCGCACAGGTATCCAAGCGCAACACCGTCTAAACCTAGAGATGCATGTTCTTGGGCCAATTTCTACGACTGGTCATACGCACAAGTCCAACATCAATATGTGGACAGATAATGCAAAACATGCAAGTCAGGCTCGAGAGCCAGCCCATTAGGAAAACTCTAACATATGTAGAGAAATCGAAAAGCACCCCGGCAAGCACCCAGGATGTTGTGGCAGCTGTCTGGCAGCTGCTGGTGGGTGGAGCCACCACTCATCAGTGCTCTGGTGCCGGCTGCATCCGCATCAAAGATCTGCACGAGGATGGAAAAGGCCGAGTGGTCAAAGTAAGTTGTATAGACACAGTGTCCGAGCTCACATGATAGACGATGTAACAAGCGCTAGTGCTCAAGGGAGAGAACACCATTGACAATCACACACGTAGAAAGGGGTGGGGGAGAAGAAACAAAGGGAATGCAACGAGACACATGATAGAGGTCGTCAACAATGGAGGCACGAAGCACGATGGCACGTGTGTCAAGAGCAGTCACTATGGCAGAGTCAGCAGGGTGCTCATTAGTGAGACCCATCCTGGTGCATGCACAAACAGAGAGCAGGCAAAGCTCAAGAGGAGGGACAAAGAGCACATCAGCAATGTACAAGGGGCCTGACAGACCATCAAACCGTACAAACCCAACTCCATGCACAGGTAACGACTGACCAGATCCTGTGCGAACGGACCGAACAGACGCGACGGGACCCAACACAATGAAGTCACCACGAGGACAGATCACGTTATGGGTGGCACTAGAGTCAATGATCCAGGTGTCATTTGGCTCACAACTAGTTGTCGACACTGAGGAACATGCCAGAGAACACTCTGCCTCTACTAGACGCTAAGTAGAGGACTCAAAACATCGAAAAACAGCACGGATCTGGGACTCGTCAAGCGAGTCGCTATTGTCAGGTCCATCCTCATCGCAAGCCAACTGAGCTCTTTCACAAGCATCATCACGGGTAACAAACCCAGAAAGACAAGTTGTTGCCGGACCACTCAGCAGTTACAACACACTCGCACCTCCCTAAGTACGAAGTGCCAACAGCTTACAAAGCTCCAGGATCATGCGATCCCGAGGGTCCATTTCACTGCTGGCGCCTGGTGAAATGGATGCGTTTGCTGCAATCGAGGTCGCGGCACGCCTGGGCCCTATGTGACTCAAGGAAATCCGTTGCATGTGCACCGCTTGAAGGGTGCACATGATCCAAGTCCAGTCAAGGGGCTACTCACACTCCGTGTACCAGTGAGTGCCTCCACAGTTGTAGCAATGGACAGAACGTCCACTGCCACTATGCACCGACTACTACTGCTACTCCTATGCCTTCCTATGTGGCTTCTTCCCCTTCTTTCCCTACACGGCCACTACAATGTCCTGAGTGTGGCTGCTTGGGATAGAGGAGGAGGAGGAGGAAGCGCTGGAGGTGGGACTGGTGAGTTGGGACAGAGGCGTAGGAGGGTCGCAATCACTGTTGCAACAAGTGGACTCTACTGATGGGCGATGGCAGCCTCATGAGCCTTTGTGGCTTAGAGGAAGTAGCGATGGGCCCAAGGAAGCAACTGGTGTGACTCTAACAGCTCAGAGATAGTCACACGGTCGAAGCCCATAAATAGCTTCACGTGGTCCAAGTGTGCCCCCATCATGATGGTGTCAAGTGCCCACAAGTGCATCCCACCACCGGTCCTACGACGCACCTCCTGTAGTCAAGTGCAAGCTGTGTGGCCCTGACGGAGGGAGTGAAAATCACGTAGTTGAGCCGCCCTCGTAGCATGGGTCTCCACAAAGAGAAGTGTCAGGGCTAGCTCCCGTTTGTGGTGCGGATCTGCTCCAGTCGCGGTCCCGGTCTCACCCAGAAAGGGGCAGAAGTCGACCACTGTCTCCCGCGGCATGGCGTAGAGAAGACTGTCATCACTCTCGCTGCTGTCTGGACTTGTCGAGCATCACGAGTCTGGTACTGGCTGTGGTAGTAAGGCCAGACACCCTCAGAATTGGCCCACACATGAAACAAGGTCTCTCAACAATTGAATCCCTCCTCACTATCGTAACAAGGTGGAGGTGTCTCAAAGTCCTTCGGTCGCCGCTCCCTGGGGAGGGCCACCTAAGGCTCAAGCGATGGTGGAAGGGTATAGGGAGACCACTAGTGAGAGGAACACCACCAAAAGTGAATGCCGCAGAACGACGTGCCTGATCCCGACGGCGAGAAGGTGGCAGGGTGAGAGGCTATGACCATAGACGTAGCTCACGAATGCGCTCCTCAAGGACACAAATCTCGTCCTCGCATGTGTCATCCTCTATCTCCTCCTCATCCCAGGTGTCAACCTCTGGTGATGGGTACTGAGGCCACGACGTTGTGTATGGCGTAAACTACTGAACAGATGGTGTAGCTCCAGTAGATCCTCTTGGTGGCTACTCTGAGGCCCCCAAAAAACCCCGTAGTAGCTCAGTAATCTCGTGTACGGTGTTACTCTGCCGCCGTTGCTGCTGGCGTATCTCATCCCGTCCGACGAATCTCGTCGATTGCGAGTGACTACGATCGTGGACTCATGATGCCCGAAGAGGAGGAAGAAGAGGAGTCTCTGAGACCTTTGCCTTTGTCACGCACTGGCGCCATCGAAGTGCTCAATATGGAGCCAATCGTAAAAAATGCTTCAAACAAGGAGCCGAAAATGTTTCTCAAGGAGTTGAAACGTCAAGAAAAACGTTACCCGGCAATTGCCAATGTCAGCATAGCCGACGATGACGTCAACATTGTTTACGCTAGCGAAAACATGCTAGCATTTTTTGTGCTCGCGTATCTTACGCCAGCCATCTTTTTTGTTCGTTTTTGTTTTTGGAAGTCACGCGGACTCCGCGTGACTGGTGGGGGTGACGGCGTGACCCCCTACTCGTAGCTACGTAGGGGCTACGCAGACCTGCGCAGCTTTTACGTAGTGCTGCGTAGCTTCAACGCAATTGTGCAGCACTGTTGCATAGCAACATTGATGCGGAGTAACAATGCTACACATGGTTGCTACTGCTACTGCAGCTGCCACCACTACTATTGCGCTGTTGTTGCTGCTGCTTCTACCGTCGCTGCCTCGGCTGTAGTTGCTACTCTAGGCTGCTAATGTTGCGGCTGCTACAAGCTCCTACTATCGCTGCGCGCTGCCACTGCTCATAGCGGCTGCTGGTGCTACGTCTCTCCAACAAAACTCCGCAAGAGAGGTCTCACTACTCTGATACCAAGAGAAACTACTAGGAAGCTTCCTCAACCTTGCTGTTGCTGACGGGGCGACACTGTCTAGTCAGTTGGCGCATTAGTAAGCAAACAGGTGCAAGTAACAACAAGGGTCAGGCTATGGAGACACGCAAAGTCCCATTAACTCCAATAGCTTAGTATTGCAGAAAAATATGACAACTAGCAAGCACACATCATCAATAGTTGCCGCGACGCACGGCGCGTGACGCACGCGACAATATCAGTTTGTCCTAAAACTGGCCCAAAACCATTGTTTTGGCCGTAACTCTGCGCACAGGTATCCTAACGCAACATCGCATGAAGCTAGAGATGCGGAATCTTGAGTCAGACGCTACAACTGCTCACACACACAAGTCCGGCATCCATTGGTGGATACAGAATGTAAAACATGCAAGTTGGGCTCAAGACCTAGTCCACCGTGAAAATTCTAGCGTATGCAGAAAGGCTGCAAAGCACCCCGACAAGAACTCAGGAAGTCGTGGCGGCTGTCTGGCAGTTGTTGGTGGGTGGAGCCACCACTCGTTGGTGCACTGGGGCCGTCTGCATCCGCGCGAGGGATCTGCACGAGCATGGACACAACCGAGTGGTCACAGTAAGCTGTATAAACAGACGGGGAAAAGAGCAACCCCCCCTCCTCTATTAAACTGTGAAAACCATACGGTAGAAAGAAGAACATCACAACAGAGTCAAACTCCCTGACATTATGCAAGTTCTTCTGGTGTTCCATGTCAGTAAAATCAAGCACTATCGAGACCCCAAAGAGAACTTCCCCGGCAGGTATATCCCTTCTCCTCCTCTAGTTTAAGTGGACGAGGACACAGAGTATGTCATCGAGGACATCCTTGGCCATCGACAATGAGGCAAGTCGACAATATATCGTGTCAAGTGGCACAGCTACGAAGCCGCGCACAATTGCTGGGAACCCTACGACAACCTCCGAGACGTCGATCACCTCATAGGCGGCTATTACCGCTGTCAATGGGCCACATCTGTACACGCGCCGGGATGTCGTGGCTAATAAGGGGAGAAGTGTTACGTACCAGACGTACACAAGTCCCTAATCATTCCGATAGGGCATTTATGTTATCACACAAATAGCCCATTGTGTTGCGAGACCTCGATATTGACTCCGATGGTCGAGGGTAAATAGGCCAACTGCCCCTGCCCTTAGTCAATCTTCCCTAACCTTTTGACAACTTTGACCACTTTCGCAAATCTACAACAGAAGCATCACGACATTTCTGTCGACTTCTTGACGCACTAAGACAAATCTCGATGTATATAGATGCATCTTGCATCTTCACCGTCGATTCTCGATGTCCCTCGATTTCTCGGCGGACCTTCTGGAATTCGACCACTCACAACGCGGCTCCGCACGTGTAGCTCGACAATCGACCCAAGGGCCCCGAATATGCCTAACTGGACACTTGCATGCATATGTTCGATTATTTTGACACTTGTCATCGAAGTACACTTATCGCTAATTAAGGATTGCTCAAGTGTCCCAAATTTTAGATCATGTTCTGCCTCGCAACTTTTACCTGTTTACCATCTATGCTCCGTTCGGCATAACAGTCGTAGATTCTGGTGAAAGGGACCAATGTATGTATATGTTAATTGGCACAGGTGTTTTAGGACAATGTTGAATGGAGGGGCACTCTGATGACACTCCTGCTGGAATTGGGTCAAGTTGGAAGTCCGCTCAACAGGGTTGTCTGGGATTTAGTCCTGTCCATGTTCGTGAATTTCTCACCGGCCACTGATCGTTCTTGCTGGCCCTCGTTGCACTCGCTCCTCCAGCCGCTGTTTGGAACGCCGAGAAGATCGTCTGCATTTAGCCAGCCGTAGCCGTCTTCTTTCTCCTTCGGACGACGAGAACCATCCGCCAGCAAACTCAGAATGTGAGTTCCTCTGCTTTCTTGGTATGTTCGGTTCCGTTCGCTCCTCCTCCTCCTCCTCCTCCTCCTCCTCCTCCTC
>SZWC01003882.1:137599-164665 GCA_023375785.1 Penium margaritaceum | reverse complement strand
GGTGGTGTGGTGTGGTGTGGTGTGGTGTGGTGTGGTGTGGTGTGGTACGGTGTGGTGGGGAAAGTGATGTGATGGAGTCTTCCTTTCCATGCATTCTGCAAATGGATTCTTGTGGCTCCAGGCCCAATACAGGATGGTTGGTAGACCAATCACAGCAGATCATTCTGTCCGAGAGGTGTCTGCGAAGTTCTCCATTTATTCATCAGCAAGAAAAGTCTGGGCAATGCTGATTATCTTCTTCACTGCTTGCTTTCTCATACAGTCGTGTGACACACATGGTAGCGGGTGGGCTGCACATGGCTTCAGCCAGTGTGCCTCTTGTGGTGCCTTGAATGTGATCCTTCGATGTTGAGAAAGTTACCAGATGCTCCAAGACTTGGCATGCCAATGTTCTCGAAAGTGCCAGCCCTGCTGCCAGGACTATCAGGACTATCAGGACTATCAGGACTATTCAGGACTGTCGCTAGTTGCCAACCCACTCCCAACTCCCCTTCCTCTCTGACTCCCTCCTCCCCTCCCCTCCCCCTGTTGTTCGCACTGTCCCCTGCTCGTCTCTGTCCACGTGCGTGTACCCTCACGAATCGCTCACCTTGTCATCATCTGAAGTGGGGATTGTCTTCTCCTTTTGGTTTCCTCTTTCTTTTTCTTTTTCCTTTTCTTTACCTTTGAATCTTTCTATACACCATCTTTCTCCCTCTTTGTTTTTTAAGCAGGCAACGTGTTTCTCAAGCATGGGTCTGACCTGCGCCTCATTCCAAGGGACCGTGTGGGCTAAAACAAAGTTGTGAAGCGTGCGCAAGCAGCGTGCGAAGCGAGCTCTCCTGCAAGGCCAACAAGTTTTTGCCTCCACTCTACAAGCTACACGGCCACAGTGCCGTGGACGGCTGCGAGGGCATGGGTTGGAATTCAACTACACTGCCAGGCCGTCTAGCGAGCGAAGAATCTCTTGGTTGCTCAGCTTTTCTTGTGCAGATGTGGTGAGAAAAAAAGAAAAAAAGACGAAAGCAGTGATCCCTTGCTGAGATCAGCTGCATCGAGTTCTCTCGTGGGTGATTGAGGCATACTCATGGCTGTGCAATTTCATGTCGCATCTTGAGTGGTCCTCATGGAGATATAGCTGGTAAAGCCCAAGCAATGCACATTCAAGTACTGAAGACTCAAGCTGAAGAAACGAAAACATTATCAGCCGCATACATGGCCACCTCTCCAAGGACATTGCCTTTCCAAAGCAAGTAAGAAGGAACGTGCATGGACTGATTGGTGTTGCATCATGAGCATTGAAGTAACATCAAGGCTCCCAATGAATCCCTGTTGGATGTGAGAAACTGCGTGGAAGCTTCCTAGCAACATAGCCGTTGACCGGGCTTCAGTGCCTGGTCAGACGGTGATGACAGTAACAAATCGTACACACAAAGGCAAGGGTTTGGCTAGGAGACACAAGGCACAGTGTCAGAATGCTTCAATATAGCGTATGCAGAGAGAAATGACAACTGACAGGTCCAGGGCATAAATTCCTGCAGCGGCGCACGGCGGGTGTTGCACGCGGCAGTCCAAGAGCTGTCCTAAAACCGGCCCAAAACCACTGTTTTGGCCGTAACTCTGCGCACACATGTCAGAATCCTACGCCGCCTGAACCTAGACGTGCAGAATCAAAAGACGGACGCAGCGACTGGTCACATGCATGCATCCATCGATTGACTGCGAGTATACAATCCAAGAACATGCAAATGGGTCTCATGCCCAGTCCGCCGAAACGCGCCTGCAAGACGTAGAAGGCACAGCAAGGAGTCCCGGTGACATCTGGGGCTCTGGAACAGTGGTCGGTCAGCTCCAGGCGGGTAGTCCGCCGCCTGTCGTCGCGCCGGTGTCACCAGGGCCGCCTGCCTCAGGGATCTGCACGAGTATGGACACGGCCGAGTGGTCACAGTAAACTGTACAGGAACGGCACAAAGCACAACACTCCCCCATGACCCGATGGTACGCATGTCCATACGCGTGCAGCACTGGTACAACCACATAGTNTCAAAAGACGGACGCAGCGACTGGTCACATGCATGCATCCATCGACTGACAGCGAGTATACAATGCAAAAACATGCAAATGGGCCTCATGCCCAGTCCGCCGAAAGGCGCCTGCAAGACGTAGAAGGCACAGCAAGGAGTCCCGGTGACATCTGGGGCTCTGGAACAGTGGTCGGTCAGCTCCAGGCGGGTAGTCCGCCGCCTGTCGTCGCGCCGGTGTCACCAGGGCCGCCTGCCTCAGGGATCTGCACGAGTATGGACACGGCAGAGTAGTCACAGTAAACTGTACAGGAACGGCACAAAGCACAACACTCCCCCATGACCCGATGGTGCGCATGTCCACGCGCGTGCAGCACTGGTACAACCACATAGTGAGTGACACAGACAGATGAGACGCCAACGTACATCCCACACTCAACCACTGTCACGCACGGGGCGAAGCCCAACAGAACGAATGGCCACCAGGAACTTTCCACGGGTGAGTGCCTTCGTCAAGAAATCAGCACGCTGCAAGTCAGTGCCAACCCACATGATGGAGACCACGCGTCGCTGCACCAGATCACGAACAAAGTGATGCTCAACCGCAATGTGCTTTGTGCGAGCATGAAAGACACCAGAGTTCTCCGCAATGGCGAGAGCACTCTGGTTGTCGCAACTCAGCACAATGGCGGGTACTGACTGCCCAAGCTCAAGAAACAAGCGCTGCAGCCAAACTGCCTCAGCAGCCCCTGCCTCCAAAGCCACATACTTTGCCTCCGACGAGCTACGTGCGATGCAGCGCAGCTTCCCGCTTCGCCAAGGCAAAGCGGTACCACCGAGCAGAAACACGTAGCCAGTGCGATTGCGCCCGTCAGGGCTCCAAGCCCAGTCGCTGTCAATGTAGCCGTCAAGGACCACCGAATACTGCCGACGAAAGCAGAGTCCGAGATACGGCGTGGAGACCACGTACCGTACCACTCGCACAGCCGCGTGAAGAGCTCTCGCACGTGGAGCCTGCGAAAACTGAGCGAGGAGGTTGACGGCGAACGCGATGTCGGGACGCGTGGTAGTGGCCAGGTACATCAGAGATCCGATAAGACGGAGGTACAAGGTCACGTCCATTGTCTCCCCCAGCTGTGTAGGGTCATCCACCTTCAGGGCATCCTGCCCATCAGGTGTGAGGGGTGTGGAAGCAGTGGGCACTGCACCAGGGAGGTCGCTAAAGCGCTCCCCCACGACTCGTGCGTATCGTGCCTGATGCAGCAATAGTGTCCGATGTCTGCGATCTCGCACGATCTCCATAGCAAGAAACACCGATGCAGGACCGAGGTCCTTCATCCTGTAGGCGGTCTGCAGGACAGCCTTGGCCTCCTTCACGGCCTCCAGCGACGGAGACGCGATCAAAAGGTCATGAACATAGACCAGGATGGCGGTGAACCGCTCGGGTGTCGGTAGGATGAAGAGTGAGGGATCTGCCTCGCTTTGTACGTATCCTGCGCGAGTCCAGGTGCCAGTGATCTCCCAGTTCCAACACCGTGGAGACTGCTTGAGGCCGTACAAGGACTTGCGCAAGCGCCAGACCTTGTCACCGTCCTCAAAGCCTGGTGGCTGAGCCACGTAAATCTCCTCATCCAAAGAGCCATGGAGGAACGCGTTGTTCACATCCATCTGGTGTAGTTCCCAGTCATGCTGAGCCACTACACCGAACAGAGCTCGAGCTGAGGTCATGCGACTGACAGGGGCGAAGGTGTCAGTGTAGTCAACTCCCTCAATGTGAGAGAACCCCTTGACGACCAAGCGGGCCTTGTAGCGTTCCAGTGAGCCATCCGGCTTCACTTTCTTGCGAAAGACCCACTTGACCTGAATCGCCTTCCTCCCAGGGGGAAGGTCGACCAGCTCGTCGACTCTGTGCTCTCGGATGGCGCGAAGCTCATCCTCACACGCAGCTCGCCAGGCCTCAGCATCCTACGAAGAGAAAGCCTCCCTCAATGTGCCCGGGTCAGGCGCCATAGAGGGGGAACTCTGCGTGGCAAGTGCACAAGCCTCAGTGTCAGGTCTGACGGCTACGAGATCAGCTGCTGCGTCACAGGCGATATGGAACTCGCGAGTGACGAGATCGCGCCCTATAAGGCACGCTGGGTGTACCTCTGAAAGCTCAGTGCGGACACTCAGGCCTAAGGCCTTTGTGCCTGGATCACCGCTCGTGATACTGCGAGAGGAACGCCTGGGTCCGGGACCCGATGCTCGCTGAGCTCCGGAATCTAGTGGTCGAAGGCGACCACCGGGGTCACGGGAGTAACCGGAGGTCGAGGGGCGCACCTCAGGCTCAGGAACAGGTACGACCACAGGGACAAGTACGACCACAGCTGGTGAGGGCTGAGACGAGGCAGCCGGAGATGCCGTGCGAGGAGAAGCGTGTGTGGGGGACATTGAGCTCGGAGGGACAGCTGGCCCGGACACTGAGACAGGAGTGTCAGGTGAAGTGGGGACAGGAGTGGGCTGGGCTGGGTCAGACACCAGAGCAGGGGTGCCAGTGGACACAAGTGATGATGCAGGAGGAGGTGTGAGAGCAGCGGTACCTGTGGGGTGTGAAACAGGCTGAGCAGGCGGGATCTCTGGACCAACGGCAATGATAGCCGGGTCATCAAGTGCTGGAGATCGGGAGGGGACTCGAGCAGACACATCAGCCTGATGAGAAATGGTCACTGGCAGAGAAGTCTCCCCCATCCGCCAAGGACCCTCACAGGAAGGGACACGAGCTGCGGAGAGCGCTGTGATCGAAGCCAGATCACGGTATGTGAGAAACTCAAAAAACAGTGCGTCACGGGACTCAATGACACGACAACGAGTGTGGTCCCAAAAGCGCCAGGCCTTCGACCGCGGGGAGATGCCAATGAAAGCACACAAGCGACCCCTAGAGGAGACCTTGGACCCCTGTTGGTCCTTGGTGTACCACACGGAGGCCAGGGAACCCCACACGCGCGCGAGACGAAGATCAGCACGGTGGCCAAACCAGAGCTCGTACGGTGTAACATGATGCGGAAGCGGACCATACGGGAGGCGGTTCCAGACCCACGTCATGTAGGCGAAGCCCTCGAAGGCGAAGGACTCCGGGAGGCCGCACTCAGACCGCATGGCGCGGACCGCATCCTCCATGGTGCGGTTCCAGCGCTTAGAGACACCGTTCTGCTGTGGGGTAGCAGGAGCAGAGACCTGGTGAAAAATGCCGTGCTGAGCAAAGAAGGAGTCCATCTCACCGAGGAAGTGGCCGCCGCGATCCGAGCGAAAGGTATGTAGCGTGTGGCGAGACTGACGCTCAGCCATCAGGAGCCAGAGCCGAACCGCAAGGGCGGCGTCCCTCTTCTGGCGCAGACTGTAGACCCACCGCATCCGGGTGAAGTCTTCAGTCAGCGTCAGAACATACCATCCCCTCTCGGACAGGGACTCGACCGGGAGAGGACCAAGCAGGTTCGAGTGGACCAACTCGAGTGGCCTCCGCGCTCGGGAACGCGAATCAGGATAAGAGCACCGGTGCATCTTTGCCTGAGCGCAAAAAAGACAGTCGGTCTTGGGTGGCTTCTCGAAAGAAGCCACGTCAAGACCACGAGTGGGCTGTGTCCGGATGAGCTTCGACACAGTGTCGGAGCCCAATTGACACAGACGTCGGTGAAGCGACCACTGGTGTTCCGGGGACAGAACACCAGTGACAAAAACGCGGCCAGAGGAGGAGGGAGAGCAAGGGGAGGAGGGCCGAGCAATGTGGTACAAATTATCTACGACTGAGGCACGCAGGACAATGCTACGGGTGTCAAGAGAAGTCACAGTCGCTGAATCAGCGATATGCTGAACGGAGAGACCCATCCGAGTGCAGGCACGCACAGACATCAGGCTGAGCTCAAGACCAGGCACAAACAACACGTCAGAGAGATACAGCGGGCCAGACGGACCATCAAAGTATACAACCCCAACACCGTGGACCGGTAAGGACTGACCAGAGCCTGTACGAACAGAACGGACAGTCGTGACAGGACCAAGTACCACAAAGTCACTACAACGACACGTCATGTGGTGGGTGGCACCGGAATCGATGATCCAAGTGCCACCGGAGTCACGACTGGTGGACGTCACTTTACAACGAGCAATGGAACACTCGGCATCAGAGGGACGCTAAGCCGTCAGTGGGAAGGAACGATGTACATCTCGAATGTGAGACTCATGAATCCAGTCAGTGCAGTTAGGCCCATCATCATCACATGCGCACTGTGCTCCCCCACACGTGTCATCACGAGTCACGAGGCCGGACGAACAAGTAGTCTGTGACCCACTCGACGATGACAACACACATGCACCTCTTTGAAAGCGAAGCGCTAGAAGATGACGGAGCTCGGCGATGGTGCGGTCACGTGATTCTGGATCACTGCTGCTCGCCTGTGAGGATGTAGGAACAGCTGCAGTCGTGGTTGCCGCGTGTCCGGAGGAGTGTGCGGTCGACGTGCCGGACGCGGTGCGGGCAGCATGGGCAACCTGAAGTCCGCCAGAGATGCGCTCCCAGTCAAGCGGTTGCTAGCACTCGGTGTAGCGATGGGCACCTCCACCGTTGTAGCAGTGCACAAAACGGCCACTACTACCACTAGATGACGACTGTTGCTGACCCGATCCACGCTTCCTATTCTTCTTGTTCCCCTGGTCGGCTGCGGCAACGCCCTGCGTCTGCGTGGGTGTAGACGGGGTCGAAGAGGAGGAGGAAGATGAGGTCGTGATGGAGGTAGATGAGGGTGACTGCAGGAGGGAAGATGGTGGTGAGGCGAGGACTGCTGCAGCAAGGGAAGTCTCCTGATGTGCTACTGCTGCCTCGCGGGCCGACGTCACCTAGAGGAAAGGCTGGTGGGCCCAAGGGAGCAGCTGCAGGGTGGCTGAGAAAGGCTCGAGAGCAGCGTCGCTGTACCATGTGAATATGTCAGTGTACTCCAGGCAAACTCCGAGCATGATCGTCCGAAGTGCCCACAGGTATGTGCCCCCTGAGGTCCCCAGACGCGTATAGATACGCATGGCGCGTTGCCAGTAATCCGCCACAGGCTCCGCTGGTCCCTGACGGAGCGAGTGGAAAGCACGAATATGTGACGCACGCGTGGCGTGCGTCTCTGCGGCCAGTAGGGACAACGCCAGATCCCAGCCTCCACGCGGATCAGCTCCGGTGCCTGCGCCAGCCTCGCCGAGGAAGGGACGGAAGTCAACGACAGTCTCGCGTGGCATGGCATAGAGAAGTCCTCGCATGGCCCTGGCTGCTGTCTACACCTGAGCTGGATCTGTAGGCTGGTATGGGCTGTGGTAGTAAGGCCACACTCCCTCAGAAGTGGCCCACACCTGAAACAGGATCTCTCAGCAGTCAAATCCATCCTCGTTGATGTACCGTGGAGGTGGTGCCTCAAAGTCCTTTGGCTGCCGCTCCGTGGGGAGAGCAACCGTAGGCTGAGGAGGGCGAGAGACGGGGAAGACTCCTGGAAGGGGGTGATCACCGGGGAAGTCAGGTGACAATCGTATCGAGGACACGGGTGGAGGTCGGATACCCGTCTGCAGCTGACGGAGGCGCTCCTGTAGGAGATGAATCTCCCGCTCCTAGGAGTCATCCTCGAAGCCTGGCATGAATGGCTCGTCGTCAAGGAGGTCGGCAGGTGGTGGGGAAACCACACCAAGAGGTGAAGCAGGCGGGGCACCCGTCACGGGCACCTGAGCCGAGTGCTGGGTGGAGGCCGCACCGCCGGCAGCTCCCTCAGAAGTCCGCGGAAGAGTCGTGGACTGAGCGCGTAGGAGCTCAGTCAGCGTGCGGATCGCGTCCGTCTGCTCTCGGTACAGACGACGCATCTCCTCCTGCTGGCTGCGCAGGTCCTCAATGGCCTGCGAGCGAGGGCTCAATACTCCTGAAGAAGAGGAGGAGGGATCACCTGGTCCCTTGTCCTTGTCGTCGGGCGAACTCATGTCGCCGCTCACTATGGGACGACAGGTCAAGTTTGCCGGATTTCAAAACAGTCTGCGTTTCTCGGGGATTTGAAATGCTGGCAACTTTTGACTCTCGGGGTGAAAATTTGGCCAAGTGTAATGCTGACGTCAGCAAGTGGTTGCTGATGTCAGCACAACTTGATGACGTCAGCAATCAACAATGCTGACATCAGCTCGTCCCCTTCCTTTTTTTTCTTTTTTTTTTCTTGTCACAGTTCTGCCGCTGCGCAGTGGCGCGCGACAGCTCCGCGGAAGCTGCGCAGCAGCTTCCGCCCAGCTGCTACTGCAGCTGTGCTGTCAGCTGCAGCAGCAGCTGCGTAGCTGCGTGTGCAGCGGTGGCAGCAGCGTCTGCGCTGCTGCTGCTGCTGCGCGCGGCGGCTGCTGCTGCGTGCGGCTCTGCTGCTGCGCGCTGCAGCTGCTGCTGGCTGCCGCCGCCGCGCGCTGCTGCTGGCTGCCGCGGTTGCGCGCTGCTACTACTGCCACTGTTGCGCTGCTGCTGCCGCCGCGACTGCCACTGCTGCTGCTGTGCTGCTGCCGCTGCTGCGCTGCTGCTGCCGACGCTGCTGTTGCGCTGCTGTTGCTGCCGCTGCTGCCACGCTGTTGTGGCGGCCGCTGTCGCTGCGCTGCTGCTACGCTGCTGCCGCCGCCGCCTCTGCTGCTGCTGCTCTGCTGCTGCGGCTGTGGAGGGAGGGGTGGCTGCACGCACCGCAGCTGCCACACACCTTTGCGTGGCGGTACGCGGCGCTACTGCTGTCTCAGCCGGTGCGATCTCACGTGGTGGGTGGAGTACGTGGACAGCGACCGGCTGTCTCCAACAGGTCCCAGAAGGTCTACTGCAGCGGTGACTCTCACTACTGCTGCTCTGCTGCGTCTCTGTGCGCAGCTCAGTGAGAACTGTCTCACTGCTCTGATACCATGAGAAACTGCGTGGAAGCTTCCTAGCAACACAGCCGTTGACCGGGCGTCAGTGCCTGGTCAGACGGTGACGACAGTCACAGGTCGTACACACAACGGCAAGGGTTTGGCTAGGAGACACAAGGCACATTGTCAGAATGCTTCAATGTAGCATATGCAGAGAGAAATGACAACTGACAGGTCCAGGGCATAAATACCTGCCGCGGCGCACGGCGGATGTTGCACGCGGCAGTCCAAGAGCTGTCCTAAAACCGGCCCAAAACCACTGTTTTGACCGTAACTCTACGCACACATGTCAGAATCCTACGCCGTCTGAACCTAGACGTGCAGAATCAAAAGATGGACGCAGTGACTGGTCACATGCATGCATCCATCGACTGACTGCGAGTATACAATGCAAGAACATGCAAATGGGTCTCATGTCCAGTCCGCCGAAAGGCGCCTGCAAGACGTAGAAGGCACAGCAAGGAGTCCCGGTGACATCTGGGGCTCTGGAACAGTGGTCGGTCAGCTCCAGACGGGTAGTCCGCCGCCTGTCGTCGCGCCGGTGTCACCAGGGCCGCCTGCCTCAAGGATCTGCACGAGTATGGACACGGCCGAGTGGTCACAGTAAACTGTACAGNNGACTGACTGCGAGTATACAATGCAAGAACATGCAAATGGGTCTCATGTCCAGTCCGCCGAAAGGCGCCTGCAAGACGTAGAAGGCACAGCAAGGAGTCCCGGTGACATCTGGGGCTCTGGAACAGTGGTCGGTCAGCTCCAGACGGGTAGTCCGCCGCCTGTCGTCGCGCCGGTGTCACCAGGGCCGCCTGCCTCAAGGATCTGCACGAGTATGGACACGGCCGAGTTGTCATAGTAAACTGTACAGGAACGACACACAACACAACAGGATGAGGTTGTCCTGATCGAGAAAATTCAAATAGGCCTCTTAGCATCGTTTCTGTTGACTTTGCGCCATACAAGGGTGGAATTCAAAGGTTACCCCATTCTCACAGTCATATCTTCAGCTTGCCCCCATTCTGAGGATTATCTCTAGCTCGCTCCCGTTGCATGTGTATCTAGATTGCCCACCGGGACTAGAAACTTGTAGCAGTCTTGCCCCCATGTTTGACCCATCATTGCAAGGTCCACCCCATTCATCAAGACGATTGGAGATTAGTCCGTCATTCAATGCAAGTGTAAGAATGTAAGGATTTGACCAAGAGAGGTGGACTTTGTCTAAAAGTAAGCATGCATAGTGAGGGTGAGCAACTCACAAGCACAAAACCAAGGTAGCGACTGTTGTGATTTGTGACGTTCCCGTCAACCTGTATAGTTTACTGTGACCACTGATGCGGACCAAAGTGGGGCCAGTGCGTCGTCTGGTGATGGATCACCTACCCGGAGCTGACCGATGACCGCCCCAGAGTCATGGATGTTGTCTGAGACCTTCTGCAGTTTTCCTACAGCCTGTAGGATTTTGTCGGTGGACTGGCCGTGGGCCCGATTTGCATGTTTTGCATTGTGTGTCCATCATTTGATGCCGGATGCATGCATGTGACCAGGCATTGCGTCCGGCTACACGTTTAGGTTTAGACGGCGCAGCGTTGTGACTTGTCTGCGCAGAGTTACGGCCAAAACAACGTTTTCGGGCCAGTCTTAGGACAGACCTTGCAGTGTCGCGTGGGACACCCGCCGTGTGTCGCGGCAGGTATTTTTGCTGTGGACCTGTCATTTGTTTCCTCTCTGCGAATTACTAAGCTGTTGGAGCTTATGAGACTTGGCGTGTCTCCTTAGCCAGACTCTTGATGTTTCCTGCACTTGCTTGCTTGCTGGTGCTCCAGTTGACTGGACAGTGTCGCTACGTCAGCAGCAACAAGGTCAGGAAGCTTCCTAGTAGTTTCTCGTGGTATCAGAGCAATGAGACCTCTCTTGCTAAGCTACACTACTGTAGTGACTCAGCAACAATAGCAGCAGTGAGCGTCACTCCCGTCGCCGTATCCTGGGACTCGTTACAGCAGTTTGGAGCAGCCACATCATCACAAAATTCCCACCACCACACCGTGTGAGTTGCGTCAGTTTCCAACTCTAACAACCACGCCAAGTAGCAGCAGCAGCACCGGGTTGCAGCAACAGCCGTGTATGGCACGCCCACCTAGCCCATCTCTAAAAAAATAGAAGGAAAATCAGCTCGCAACAGCTCGCGGCTGCGAGTAGTGGCAGCGCACAACGGCAACAACAGCTCGCAGCAGCCGCGGTATGAGCAACTGCGGGCAGCAACAGGAACGAAGCAGCGGCGGCAGAAGCAAAAGCAGCGTAGCAGCAGCGGCGGCGGCCACAACAGCGACTGCAAGTAGTGCTTTCGCGTAACACTATGGCGCAACACTACTGTGCAGGTCCATAGAACCTGCGGAGCACTGCGTAGGGCTGTGCAAGGCTGCGCAGGGTTGTGCAAGGCTGTGCAGGGTTACGCACGCCTTTGCAGGGCTACACAGGGTTGTGTAGGGCAAGGGGGGTGATGCGGTCACCCCCACCGAGGAGTCCGCGTGACTTAAAAAAAAACCGCTGGCGTAAAATATGTCAGCGAAAAGAAATGCTAGCATTTTTTCGATGGCGTATAAAATGCTTATGTCACTATTGGCTTTGTGGACGTCAGCAATTTTGAGGTCAGAACATCAATTTCATTGATGTGTCAATTGTCGAGAAACGTTGAAAGTTTTGAAATCCGACCAGTTTGACATCCCGGCCCATACTGAGCGCTGACATGGCTCCGTCCGGTGACAAAAGCAAAGGACCACTATATCCCTCTTCCTCCTCTTCAGGGGTCATGAGCCGACACTTGAAGGATAAGATGTGTCGTCTAATGCAGCAGCAGACTGACGCCATCCATATGCTTAGTGAGCTTCTTTGTGGTCAGTCCACGGCCCCACCGCAGAGCTCTGAGGGAGTCAGCAGTGTCATACCCTTTGCACAACAGTCAACATCTGCAACGATGACAGGAGCAGGATGCGACCCGTCACCTCTTGATCCTTGGGATGAGGACCTTGACAAGCCAGGTGTGGAGGATGGTACTCACAAGAGCACGATTAGCGTGCTTCAAAAGCGTCTCCGCCAGCTTCAGACGAGTTCTCGGCCCCAAACACACATATGGCTCCTTTTTCCCGGAGATCCAATCTTCACCTGATTCCTACCCCAGCTACCCCAACGACTTTCGTCGTCTCGGCGTCTTCCCCATTCCTCGTCCTTCTCAGCCTGTGGTTGCTCTCCCTACGGAGCGGCAACCCAATGACTTCGAGACACCGTCCCCACGATATGTCAGCGAGGAGGGCTTTGACTGCTAGGAGATTCTTTTCCAGGTCTGGGCCACTTCAAAGGGAGTATGGCCCTACCATCACAGTCCATACCAGGTTACGGATCGTGCACAGATTCTGATAGCGACCAAGGCGATGTGCGGACTCCTTTATGCCATGCCGCGCGAGATCGTCGTGGACTTCCGCCCCTTTATGCGGGTGCTGATGCACGTGGCGGCTGGAACCTGGCATTGTCACTGCTTACTGCAGAGACGCATGCCACCCACGCGGATCACATTTGCGCCTTTGACTCCCTTCGTCACGGACCTTCCAAGCCTGCAGCCAACTATTAGTTGCGGGCCATGCGCATCTACATGCGCTTTGGGACCTCAGGAGGTACACATCTGCGGGCGCTCCGCACGATCATGCTCGGAGTTCATCTTGAGCACGTAGACATCTTTACAAGATATAGCGACACCGTGCTTGAGCCCTTATCCACCTCCCTTCAGCTTCTTCCCTGGGCACATCAGTTTTTCCTCTAGGTGACTTCCGTTCGTGAGGCAGCCGTGGCCCATGAGGAGTGTGAACTGGGCGCAGTGTGCGAGCCTCAACCGGATGGTGTAGGCACCAACCGACGGCAACAGCGACCAAGGGGAGGCCGGTGCACACCTTCCCAGGTTTGCGGAAGCGTAGGATTGTTTTGGGGGAGCACGGGAACAGGTGTAGCAAAGTGGTAGTAAACTGTACTCGTTATTCAAGTGTCAACATACAAGACTCCATGTACATGATGACATATCCTAGATGACCCAAGGTCGCCGAGCTGTGCATAGCTCTGTACGGGCCTGGGATGAGCGTTATTGCCTCAACATTACGTAGCTCATCTTCCCAGCTTTCCAATGCACCAAGAATCACATTATTCCATGAAGGAACAAGTGAGATATGGCCGTTTCCGTGAACCACGGCAATCTGCCGCTGGCAGCACCACTAGTGGCGATGACAGCCGCCCGAAGCACCCTTTCTGGTGATAACATATCGGGGCTGTCAATGATCCTTGATTTGTTGACTAACCGGGCTCGAATGTGCGCTTCAGCCTTGTTGGATCTTCCAAAGGTCAAGCCTTGGTCCTTGGGGATGAATTCCCGTCACATGTTTTCCCCGTGGCCGGCCCAACCTTTGGCCGGGCGTTACTTCATCAATTATTGATGGATTAATCCCGTCCTTGGGTCGATCTCGCACGTTTTTATCTGTAGATTCCAAATCTACAGTCAGATTATACATTCAAGGAAGCTTCAAGCCGTGATCAGTGCCGTTGGCACTGTCCGGCTTACACTATCCCCCCCCTTTAGGAGCAAGTCGTCCCGATTTGCTCTTGATACTCCCAGAGGATGGCATTCACCCCGTCAATGTTTAAGTTGGGGGTAGGCTCACATGAGTTATGGGCTGCATCGTAGCCTTGCCACTTGACGAGGTACTCCCATCCACCGCAACGACGATGGTGGTCGAGGATGGCCTCCACCTCAAACTCTTGCTTGCCCTCGATGACCACCAGAGAGGGAGGTTCAGAACTGCGGCCCAAAAAATGCTCGGCCGGATCGTGGTAGAGCTTGAGTTTGGAGATGCGGAACACGTCGTGGACGGGCATGGAAGGCGAAAGAGCCAACCGCACCACCATGGGTGTCCACATTTTGAGCACCTCGAGTGGACCAAGCCACCGGGGTTTCAACTTGTCCAATCGGACCCCGCGAAGCTTGACTTGCGTGCTGTTGAGAAGAACGTGGTCACCAACCTTGAGCGTTGCCTCGACGCGTCGGCAGCCCACTTGCACTTTCTGCTTCTCTTGCGCCTTTGCCAATGCATGCCGCGTCGCCGCCCAAATCTGCTTGAAGTCACGTGCGGCAGACTCCACTGCGGACAGGTTGCTTGCAACGTGCAAACTGAGGGGTGTGACGAGCACCGTCCCGTTCACCACCTCAAAGGGCACCTTGCCGGTAGAGACAGACGTGGCGGAGTTGTGCACCAGTTCAGCGACCGGCAACCGCTGGTCCCACGCCGTCTCATCCGGATCACCCACTGTACGGAGGAGCTGCTCCAGCATCTGGTTCATCTACTACGTCTGCCCATCAGTTTGGGGATGAAAACTGGTCGACAGCTACACCTTGCTGCCCTACCGCTCCATGAGTTCTCACCAGAACTTACTCGTGAAGCACGGATCACGGTTGCTCACAATGGATTGTGGCACGCCATGTAGATGTACCACGTGCTCGAGGAATAGCTGAGACGCGCCTTCCGTGCTCACCGTATCATGCGTCGCAGTGAAGTGCGACATCTTGCTGAAGCGATCCACGACCACCAACATCGCATTGTGGTGTGAAGTTGTTGTGAGCAGACCCATGATAAAATCCATGGAGATGTCCTGCCATGACTGCTCGGGGATGGACAAGAGTTGGAGGAGACCCGGGGTCTTCGTCCTCCGTGCCTTGTGGCGTTGGCACACGTCACAACTGCGACAGAATTCAGCCACCTCAGACGACATGGTGGGCCACCGTCTTCAATGTTTTGTCGGCGGAGAAGTGACCGCTCGGGCCACAGTCATGGCACTCCTCCAAAATCAGCTGCCAAAGTGCGGGCACTGCGGGAACCACCACCTGCTACGTGTCGTGCCGTCGCCAATACGGTGCCTCAATGAAAAATCTCCGAGCCTCGTATTCCCCATGCGCCTCGTATCCCTACGTGAAGAGTTTCACAAGAAAATCATCCTCGTGGATTGTGAGAGACGAGACCCGCATCATCAGGTCCGGTCGATGTGAGAGTGTATCTGCAGGGTTGATGCGACCCGGCCGGTACACGATCTCGTATTCAAAGTGCGACTTGAGGTACTCCACCCAAGGCGCTTGCCGCCGGCTCAGGTTTGGCTGCGTCTTGAAGTACTTCAATGCGTGGTGGTCGTTGTAGACAGCGCACTTCCATGCCTTGAGGTAGCACTGCCAGTTCTTGAAGGCTGTGACCACGGCGAGCATCTCCTTGTCATAGGTGGCATAGTTTAGCTTAGTCCCGCGTAACTTGCGCGAGTAGTAGGCGACCGGCTGCGACCCGTTGCCAAAGTATTGCAAAAGGATCCCATCAATGGCAAGGTCCAATGCATCCGTCGCCATTTCAAACTCACGGCCGCTGTCGACCAAGTGTAAGGTTGGGGCGGAGGTCAGAGCCCTTTTGAGATTCTCAAAGGCTTCTTGTTTGCTAACTCTCCAACTCTACTCGCGATCCTTGCGAGTGAGATTGGAGAGAGGCGCTGACACTTCAGCATAGCCAAGGATAAACCTGCGGTAGTAGTTGCAAAAACCAAGGAACACTTACGCATCATGCACATTACGCAACTTCGGCCACTCTTGCAGGGCTGACACCTTGTGCGGGTCCATGGCAAACTGTCCATTGCCAATAATGTATCCAAGGAACTCAACTTCACCTGCCGCAAACTCACACTTAGAGAGTTTTGTAAAAAAGTTATCCTTCCTCAAAATCTCGAGGACATTCTTCACATGCTCCTCATGCTCGTCTGTCGTCCTGCTATGCACCAAGATGTCGTCGAGGTAAACCACCATGAAATCATCCAAGTATGGCCTGAAGATGTTGTTAATCGCCCTCATGAAGGTGGTCGACGCATTGGTCAACGCAAAAGACATCACGAGGAACTCGTAGTGACCATAGCCGATGCGGAAGGCCGTCTTTTCCACATCATCTGGTGCGATGCCGATCTGGTAGTAGCCGGAACGGAGATTGATCTTTGTGAAGAAGCGAGCCGCACGGAGCTGGTCAAAGAGCTCCTTGGCTCGTGGAAGCGGGTACCGGTTCTTGATGGTCAATACGTTCAACGCCCGGTAGTCCACGCACATGCGTATCTCCCCTGTCTTTTTCTGCACAAACAGGACAGGTGTAGCGTAAGGAGACGAGAATGGGTGGATGAAGCCTTGCTCCGTCATCTCGGTCAGTTGCTTCTTGAGCTCCTGTAGATGCGCATTGCTCATGCAGTACGTTGCACGAACAGGTGGTAGCGCTCCAGGTTTGAGGTCGATGCAATGGTCCACATCCCGCTTCGGTGGCAACCCACTGGGAGGGTATCGGGGAACACATCCTTGAACTCCGTAGACACCTTCTAAAGCCCCTCGAGCACCGCGGTAAAATTGCCTTGGACCTCCGGCTGATCAAGAGTCACCCCTTGCGCCACATCAGGCTCCACATCCTCTGGTTCGTCGAAATCGTCTTCCACCTCTTGCACGAACACCAAAAAAATCTGCTCCTTTTTTTGAATCGCGCGGTTGAGCTGTACCAAGTGCAGTATCATAGGCGCCGATTCCTCCTTGCGAGGCACCGACTGCTGCGATGCTTCTTCCCCGCAAGTCTCCTCCTCCACGGTCTCTTCCTTTGACCACGTAGGCAGGGGGTACTCCTTGTCTCCGAGCTTGACTGAGAAGGTGCGCGCCTCCCAACTGACGATGGGGTTGTACTTGTGGAGGAGGTCACGACCGAGGATCACATCGTAATCCTTCATTGGACACACCCGGTATACAGTTGTTATGTGAAGCTTCCCCACGCGAATGGAGAGGCAATGGGCCTGGTACCCAATTTCAATCGTGCCGTCCACTTGGTTAGTGGTCCGCTTCTTGCTCGTGAGCACAAGGCCCCACTTTCGAGCACACTCCATGCTCACAAAACTGTGGCTCGCACCACAATCCAGCAGACTCCCCACCTTCCCCTTGACGCCTTTTACTTGCGTCTCCAAGAGAAATGCGTGCTGCTCCTCCTCATACCCCAAATCCTATACCTTGACCTAGGAAACCCCCTTTATTGCCTTAAGGCATTCGAGTGGACGATCAACTAGCGGTTTGGGTTGAGAGGAGCCAAGAGCAACGTCATGTTCTCATGGCTCTCCTTGTTTCCCGATTCCTTTGTTGCTTTCTTTGCTTCCTTTGTGGCTTGCTTCCCCTTCCCATGCCTCTTACCCTTGCCGTCACCCTTCTTTTGACTTCGATAGTGGCGCACAATGTGGCAAGGCTTGTCATAGTTGTAGCACTTGCACTGTTGCAACACTCCAATCTCCATGGACATGTCGTCGCTCTCGGCCTGCTTGCCATAACCACCACCCAAAGAGTTGTGGCTGTTGGTATGAGCCAGTTGTACGTGCGATTCATACCGTTTGGTTGCTGCGATCATTTCCGACAGGTCGTCGTTGAGGTCGTGCATCATCGTCACAGCGCGGACGTCATTCTTGAGGCCGTTGTTGTAGTGTAAATGTAATTCATGGTATTCAAAGCCACAGTTGGTGACAATCTCATAAAACCTACGGGTGTAGTCGGCGACGCCGCCAGCTTGGTAAAGTCAACGCAGCTTGGCATGCGCGTTGTTCCTCACGTCACCCACAGTGAAGCGCTTGATGAACGACTCCGTGAAATCCTTCCACGACGTCGGCCATTTCAGGGTAGGGTCGCCACTGCTACAGGTTGGAGCCGATGGGGTTGAGATTCCGGTCGCAGATGCAATGCCGGTGACCATTGCTGCTCCACTGTTGTGTGGATTGGACCGCATCACATCGGCCCATCAATCCAACAATTCCCCTCTCAACAGGGTGGTATAGTCGCGGCGCGCCTCGTATCTTGAGGCATCCATGCCGATGGCGGTAAAGTACAATTCCAGACCGCGTATCCAAGCGTGCGGAGCTGGCCCATCCTTCTTCGATGGGTCGAACGGCTCCGGCTTGGGTGGGCTCGGGACACCCACCGCAGGTCCGTTTACGGTGGCAACTGTCACTGGTGTTGGCAGTGAACGCTTCGCGAGCTCTTGATTGAGGTACGCGTTTTACTTCTCCAACAGTTCCATCTTGGTCTGCATGGCGGCCTGCATGACTTCTCTAATGCTACTGTTGCTGTTACTTTGCCTTGCGTGTAAAATTCCGCGACTATCGGGAACGTGTCGGATGAAGTCATCTCTGCCTCCGATACAACTTTGTCCTCAACGGGTCCTTCGGTTACCGCCTTTTTACCGGAGTGCGTGGTTGGCTTTGGGCACAGATCTGCCAAAGAGATGAGATGTGTGCTGGTCTACGGTGGTCTGGAGAGGTTGCCACGTAGATGATTGTGCCCCTAAGCCAAGGGTGGCTCTGATACCAAGTGTGAACCGGGTGCGGCGTGCGAGCCTGAACCGGATGGTGTAGGCACCAACCGGCGGTAAAGGCGACCAAGGGGAGGCCGGTGCATACCTTCCCGGGGTTGTGGAAGCGTAGGATTGTCTTGGGGGAGCACGGGAACAGGTGTGGCAAAGTGGTAGTAAACTGTACGTGTTAGTCAAGTATCAACATACAAGACTACATGTACATGATGACACATCCTAGGTGACCCGAGGTCGCTGAGCCATGTGCAGCTCTGTACGATCCTGGGATGAGTGATATTGCCTGTGCATCACGTAGCTCATTTTTCGAGATTTCCAATTCACCAAGAATTGCATCATTCCGCGAAGGAACAATCGAGATATGGCCATTTCCGTGAACCACGGCAATCACCACTAGCCGCGGTGACGGCCGCCCGAAGCGTCCTTTCTGGTAATAACACATCAAGGTGTCATTCCGAAGCACCCTTGGCCCTCAGTGATCCTTGATTCATTGAATAACCGGGCCCCAAGGTTCGCTTTGGCCTTGTTGGGTCTTTCAAGGGTCGAGCCGTGGTCCTTGGGGATGAATTCCCGGCACCTGTTTTTCCCTTGGCTGGTCCAACCTTTTGCCGGGCATAACTTCCTCAGTTCTTGATTGATCAACCCCGTTCTTGGGTGAGTCTCGCACAGTTTTTCTTGTAGATTCCAAATCCACAGTCAGATTACACATTCAAAGAAGCCTCAAGCCGTCATCAGTGCCTTTTGCACTGTCCGGCTTACAAGGAGAGTCCCCTTGCTTCAGCGGTCATCGCGTCGCTCTTCATCAGCCCACTCTCCTCCTGGACACACTGTGTCCTCTGTCATGCGACACAAGACAATGCAGACCGGATCCTCACGGACGTGTGTGGGTGAGCGAAACGGTTTCACCCGTATCTACTCATATTCACCCATTCCCACCTGCGGCCCGTTACTACGTACGAGCTCTGGTTTGGCCACTGTGATGATGTGCATCTCGATCTTGACTGGATGTCCGTGGCTTCTGTGTGGTACACTGAGGACCAGTAAGTTTCCAAGGTCTCCCCGCGGGGTCGCTTGTGTGTCTTTGCAGGCATCTCCTCGCTGTCGAAGGCCTGGCGGTTTTGGGACCCCGCTCGTCATCGCATCGTTGAGTCCGTGAAGCGATGTTCTTTGAGTCTCTCACCTACCGTGACCTGACTTCTAGCACGTCGATGTCTGTCACACACGTTCCTACCTGTGAGGCTTCTCGACGGATGGGGGAGTTTGGGCCTACGAGTACCTCTCTACCGGGTGATGTGTCCGTTCGAGCCCCCTCCTCTTCTTGGTCTCCAGCTCTTGATGACCCAATGATCATAGCTGTCAGCCCAAAGACCTCTGTAGCCCAACCTGTCTCTACCCCTATTCACTCACACCCCACAGGTACCCATGATTTTGTACCCATTCCCACCAATACTCATGCCTCTGTGCGTGATCCTACATCTGCCCCTGCTGCTACACCCAGCCTTGTGTCTCCCATCATTTAACCAGCATCTCACCATTAGCATCCTCACACTACATCACCTGCCCCTTTGCCTCAGTCCTCACCAGATGTGGTCGCGCCTGTTTCTAAGCCAGAGGTGAGCTCCTTGAGCCCACGTTACTCGTGTGAGACCGGTGGTCGTCTTCGACCACTGATCTCTGGATTCTAACGAGTGTCTGGTCCCACACCTAGGCGCTCCACTGGCAACATTGCGAGTGGTGATCCCGACACAAAGGCCCTAGGCCTGAGTGTCCGCACATATCACACAAAGGTACGCCCAGCGTGCCCTATAAGGCTCGATCTGGTCACTCGCAAGTTTTGAATCGCTTGTGATGCAGCAACTGACCTTGTGGTCGTCCGGCCCAGCTCTGAGGCATGTGTACTTGCCACTCAAAGCTCCCCCTCGATGGTGCATGATCCGGGCACACTAAGGGAGGGTCCCTCATCAGAGGATGCAGACTCATGGCGTGTTACCTCCGAGGATGAGCTTCGTGCCATCCGAGAGCACGGAATATACGAGCTAGTCGACCTTCCAACTAAGAGGTAGGCTATTCAGGTCAAGTGGGTCTTTCGCAAGAAAGTGAAGCCGGATGGTTCATTGGAACTCCACAAGGCTCGGTTGGTTGTCAAAGGGTATATCCAGATTGAGGGCATCAATTACACTAACACTTTTGTCCCTGGATGCCGCATGACCTCAGCTCGCGCTCTGTTTGGTGTGATGGCTCACCATGACTGGGAACTGCACCAGACGGATGTGAACAATGTGTTTCTCCATGGCTCTCTTGATGAGGAGATTTACGTGGCTTAGCCACCAGGCTTTGAGGACGGTGAAAAGGTCTAGCGCTTACGCAAGTCCTTGTACAGACTCAAGCAGTCTCCTCGGTGTTGGAACCAAGAGATTATAGGCACTCTGACTCGTGGGGGATATGTACAGAGCAAGACAGATCCCTCTCTCTTTATTCGAAGGTCCTCTGAGCGGTTCACCGCCATCCTGGTCTATGTTGACGACCTTCTGATTACGTCTCCCTCCATGGAGGTCGTGAAGAAGGCCAAGGCGGTCCTCCAGACCGCCTATAAAATGAAGGATCTTGGTCCTACAGCGGTGTTTCTTGGCATGCAGATCATGCAAGACCGCGGACGTTGGACACTTCTGTTGCATCAGGCCCAACACGCACGGGTTGTGGGGGAGCGTTTCAATGAGATCCTTGGCGTAGTGTCCACGGCGTTTGCACCCCTCACACCTGACGGGCAGGATGCCCTAAAGGTGGATGATCCCACACTGCTGGAGGAGACAGTGGATGTGACTATGTACCTCCATCCCAACGGATCCTTGATGTACCTGGCCACTGCCACATACCCCGACATCGCTGTTACCGTTAACCTCCTTGCATAATTTTTATAACTCCACATGGTAGAGCCCTTCATGCAGCTGTGCGAGTGGTGCGGTACGTGGTTTTCACATCATACCTCGGACTCTGCTTTTGCCAGCAGTGTTCGGTGGTTCGTGACGGCTACACCGACAACGACTGGGCCTGGAGTCCAGATGGACGCTGTTGCACCAGCTACGTGTTCCTGTTGGGTGGTACCGCTATGTCCTGCGCACCGGGAAGCAGGGCTACATTGCACGTAGCTTGTTGGAGAGAGAGTATGTTTCTCTGGATGTAGGGGCTACTGAGGTAGTGTGGTTGGAGCGCATGTTCCTTGAGTTGGATCAATCAAAGCCCGTCATTGTGCTTCGTTGTGACAACCAGAGTTCTCTTGCCTTTGCGGAGAACTCTCATGTTTTTCATGCTCGCACGAAGCACATTGCAGTTGGGAATCATTTAGTGCGTGATCTGGTGGAGCGACACGTGATCTTTGCCATCTGGGTCGGCACTGACATGTAGCGTGCTGATTTCTTGACAAAGGCACTTCTTCGCGAAGAGTTTTTAGTGGCCATATGTTCTATTGGGCTAGGCCCCTTGCCTTAGAGTTTTTTCGTACAAGGTGTGTCTGTATCACGACTGTTTCTGCACAAGTTGTCGCATTTGTTTCTGTGCTGTACACGTATGGACATGCGTACCATCGGGTCATGGGGGAGTGTTGTGATTTGTGACGTTCCGGTCGACCTGTACAGTTTACTGTGACCACTCCACTGTGTCCATGCCCATGCAGATCCCTGATGCGGACCCAAGTGGCGCCGGAGCGACGTCTGGTGATGGACCACCTACTTGGAGCTGACCGAAGACCGCCCCATAGTCCTGGATGTTGTCTTGGACCTTCTGCAGTTTTCCTGTAGCTTGAAGGATTTTATTGGTGGACTGGCCGTGGGCACGATTTGCATGTTTTGCATTGTGTGTCCACCGTTTGATGTCGGATGCATGCATGTGACCAGTCATAGTGTCCGGCTCAAGATCCTGCATGTTTAGGTTCAGACGGCATAGCGTTCTGACTTGTCTGCGCAGAGTTACGGCCACCAAAGTGTTTTTGGGCCGGTATTAGGACAGACCTTGCACTCCCGCATGCGACACCCGCCGTGCGTCTCGGCAGGTGTTTATGCTGTGGACCTGTCATTTGTTTTCTCTCGTTGCATTACTAAGCTCTTGGAGCTTATGAGACTTTGCGTGTCTCCCTAGCTAGACTCTTGCTGTTCCTTGCACCTGCTTGTTTGCTAGTGCGCCAACTCACTAGACAGTGTCACCATGTCAGCAGTAGCAAGGTTAGGAAGATTCCTAGTAGCTTCTCAGCCACTAGAGGTGCCACGCTAGGGGCGTCCCGTGACAGGTCAGTTTGCCCCATAAGTTATCAAAAACCACAACTTTGGACGTATCTTTACGCACCCTAAAGGACAAGGTGTTGTCTGAACCAATGCATTTTGTGAGACTGCATGGAAGCTTCCTTGACCAGCTTTGTTTCTATTGAAACAACAGCCTCGAGTAAGATATTTGAGAAGCAATTGTCATATTTGGCATCCAAGTCAACCTTCCGCGAATGATTGTAGTAGCCAATCGCATTAAGAGCGCGGACTATAATACTCGGATGCTAGAAACCAACGGCCGGAGATCGCAAAGCCACAACTCTTACTATGGCGGATGGAATTCCCAAGCGGTGGAAACTTCCTGTGCGATGGAGATTGACATCGTGCATCGATACAATAAACTTTTCCGCGGTACTTGCAGGAATCCGGTACACATCTCGCGCATTTGTCAGAAACAACAACAATAGGATGTAAAGGGGAAAAGGTCACAGAGAAAAATGACGAGTCGAGAAACGGCAAAGAGCAAGATTGGATGGTGGGACTCTTGTCTGGTCGATTAAACTGTATAGTGACCAATTGCCTATATGAGCGGCACACATCGCCGTAGACAAGGGTTCCTGAAATCGCAAAGTCTGACCAGGGGTACAACGACAACCAACCGGCGATACTGCTACAAGTACAATCAAGGGGTTGTAAGTAAGACAAAACGGCATCGATGCTTTTGGATGGAGGAGCTTCTCATGGCTTTGCAAGCAACAACATGGTTTAGAAGCTGGGTTTGCACACCAAATCAGAGGTGTTTGAAAGAGAGACCGTCCACAAACAAATACCGGTCAGTCAAACATACAAACACCTCCGACTAGGAATCCGAGATCTGCACAATATAGGAATGTGGAGAACTTGTCCAATGAGTGGCTACATTTTATCATCGGGCAAGATTTCCTATACCGACATAATGCACACATTGAATGGAACAACTCATAATTTTACATCAGCATAAACAACAAAAAAGGCACTACCTGTGATTAAGTGACCCACGACATAGCGGCGGTTACGGGAAGCAGCAGAGGTGGAAGCTACATAGGTGGAAACACTAGAGGAAGTTGTAGCAGCTGCAAAATGCCAGCCAATATGTTTGGAAGTGGCAAAGAGATATTTGCAACATGGAGCCCAAGCATGGCTAGTCCACATTTCTATAGGGGGAGCGGAAGAAATTGCAACAGTAGAGGCGACCACATTGGTCTCAACACTGGACAATTTCGGAGCAATTTCAAAGGAGTTTGCACCGCTCCTTGAGGATTTCAGAGGGGTTTTTCCTGAAATAATTCCCAAAAAGCTACCTCCATAGTGAAACATTGATCACCAGGTAGACCAAAAGCCGGACAGACGACGGTAAAGGGGACCTATCAGATGAGCGACCACGAGCTGACCCAACTTAAGAAGCAACTAGACAAGATGCTTGGTCAAGGGTTCATCATACCCTCCACACCATCATATGCGTCACCGTTACTTTTTGCGAGAAATAAAATCGGAGACATATGGATGTGCATGGACTAACGATCAAGAACCAATATCCTCTTCCGCGAGCAGACAAACTTTTTTACCAACTTTGTGGGGCATGAATTTTCATCAAAATCGGCCTCAGTAGTAACTATCATCATATCTAACAAGGACATCAAAAATAGGGTATTCCATACCAGATGCGGTTACTTCAATCTCATGGTTATGCCGTTTGGACACACAAATACCTGCACAACATTCATTGCAACAATGAACAGTATCTCTTACCCGCACCTTAATGACTTCATTGGCGCTTGTCTTCATGAGATCCTGGTGTACAGCCGCACTCTAAAGGAGCATAATGGACATCTATAAAAACTTCTCAAGATTAGACAAGGAGAGAAAGTTTTACAGAAAACTCTTGAAATACCATTTTGGTCGTCGCTCGATGGAGTTTTTGGGCCTCATCATCGGCGACGGACTGATCACCATGGACCCATAAGATGTGGAGGCTCTCGTTCATTGGCTGACACCGACCAATCGCTGGGAGGTCCAAGTTTTCTTTGGATTATACACTTACTACCATTGATTTGTAAAGGACTACACACGGTTGTCAGCGCCTCTCCCTGATCTCACTCTTTAAACCACGGAGTGGAATTGGAAAGACAACAAATAAGAAATGTTTAACTCTTTGAGAAATGCTCTGACCTCAGTGCCAACCCTACAATTGGCAGATCCAACATTGGACAACATCATGGCCACAGACGAGTCTGATCGAGCAATTGGAGCTATTCTCCACTAAGAAAACGGCAGTGGAGAATAGGCGATTACGTACATGTCATGATTACTTCGCGGGCCAGAAATCAACTATGCAGTGCACAAAAAGGAGTTGCTCATAGTCGTACATACGATGCCACTTGGGATCATGGCGATGCATCGTCTGCACTGACCATTCTGTACTAAAACATCTTAAGACTCATCCAAGTTTGAGCCATTGATAGACTTGATGGATGGAGTTTCTGGACTCCAACTTCGACTACGACATCGAATACTAACCTAGAAGAACAAATATAGTGGATGCTCGGAGTTGCGACCAGAATTGATGATTGAGATCAACACGTTGCTTGTTAAAAGAGACCAGTACCTTGTAAGGCATTTTGCACAGGTTACGAGGAGTTTTGCGGATACAAAAAGACCAAGTTCTAGTTCGACGACCCTTTTTCCAACAAAGTTTCACTCGCTAGGTGATCATACCTCCAAACAAAGAGTTACGATGGATGTTATTGGAGGACCGCCATGACACCGGTCCAGGTGAAGACCTCGGGGGGAACAAGACGCTCAAGAAGCTGGCACGGTATTATTGGTGGGACAAGATGAAGACCAACTTGGCATCTTTTTACATATCATGATACCTGTCAGTGGTAAGAACCTCATCACACAAGGCCACCAGGACTACTACAACCCCTCCCTATTTTGACAGAACCTTGGGTCAACATCATCATGGACTTTGTGACTAGATTTCCCGTAACTCCCAAGGGCTATGACACCATCGTCGTGGTGGTGGATTAGTTTTAGAAAACGTTGCATTTTATCTCGACGATGACTCTTGTCACCACCGAAGGACAGCGCGTATGTTTGAGAGTTGAATTGTGTGTCTACACAGTCTGCCACATACCATCATCAACAATAGAGATGGCTGCTTTACCAACCAGTTTTTACATGAACGGAAGACATTTTATGACATTCGGATCCAGCTATGAACAACAATCCATAGTCAAACCAACGAACAGATTGAGTGGGCCAATCAGACACTCGAACAACTTCTCCGGATTTTATGGGATCCACACGGCAGGGATTGGGCAGTAAAACTGCTCACTGCCAAACTTGCATATAACTCTGCAACTTCTCCTGCAACGGGTAAAGTTTGTTTGAGGTGGTCTATGGCAGACTTCCTGCCATCCCGGCAGGACCTGAAAGCCAGAGCAATATTCCTGCAATTGACATCCACCGACAGGATTTCTCTAGTGTTCTAGAGGAAACAAAACAGACCCTTACAAAGACACAAGCAACTGTGAAGTAAGCCATGGACAGATGTTGAAGTGATGATGTATTCAACACTTGTGACCCCGTCTAACTCAGCTTGAAAAACATCAAACACCTAGGCTAGGACTTCGCAAAGCTCAAACGCCAATGGTTAGGACTGCTTGAGCCCGCGCAAATGCAAACCCCTGTTGTTGTTCGAATTCACGTACTTGAGAGCATGGAGATCCACCCTATCTTCCACATTGGCAAGCTCAAGCACTATCGAGATCCCAGCGACAACTTCTCTGCCAGAGACAACATTGAGGTAGCAAAGGCTTGCTAGCAGAGAATGCTTAGCAAGCACTAAAGCAAGTGGTGCACACCAACGCCATGGATACGGCAAGCTCAAACACTTAGGAACTTGAAACATAGCCTGGAGTGAAAAATAAGCAGAGTCATAAGGGAATGAGGTGATACACACTGGTTGACCGGGCCACCCACTTGAGACAATCGAAGTGAGGCCCGGACGCCACCCAGGGATCAAACCAAACCGGTGATCAAGCGAGCTCCCGAGGATTGGAAGAATCTGGTCATTTGGTCCCGAGGGATCTATACCCTACATCACCGGTTTACCACATACAGGACTAAGTCACAGTGACTACATCAACCACGAGGGTATGTGGATGCATGTTTTACTATGCTATACTTGCTCCATTTCATGCTACTAAGAAACTAAGCATTTTCTATGTGGTCATTGTAACCATGCTCTCAAAAGCTCCTAAACATATTTAGACTTGGTGCTATGTTCGTCACTTTTGTTGTAGGTCCAGAAATGTGCGCTCCATGATGTGGACAGCGACAGAGCATCCAAGAGCTTTGATCCAAGTCAATCACTCACAGTGATAGTGACACTGTGTGTGTGTGTGTGTGTGTGTGTGTGTGTGTGTG